>LR749828.1:1140796-1209469 GCA_902729485.2 Mus minutoides | reverse complement strand
TCTTCTGCTACATATGGAGCTAGAGACACGAGTTCTGGGGGTTCTGATTAGTTCATATTGTTGTTCCTCTTCTAGGGTTGCAGACCCCTTCAGCTCCTGGGGTTCTATCTCTAGCTTCTCCAATGTGGGCCCCGTGCTCCCTCTTATGGATGACTGTGAGCATCCACTTCTGTGGGAGTCAGTTATATCAGGGTCCCTTAAGTAAACACTTGCTGTTCTATGCGATAGTGTCTGAGTTTAGTGACTGATTATGGGATGGATCCCCGGTGGGTTAGTCTCTGTATGGTCCATCCTTTCATCTTAGCTCTAACCTTTGTCTCTGTAACTCCTTTCATGGGTATTTTGTTTCCTTTTCACAGGAGGAATGAAGTATCCACGTGCTGGTCTTCTTGATTTTCTTGTGTTTTGCAGATCGTATCTTGGGTATTCTAAGTTTCTGGGCTAATATCCATTTATCAGTGAACGCATGTCCAATGACTTGTTTTCTTTATTTATATTTCAAATGTTATCACCTTTCCTAGTTTCCTCTCCAAACCCCCCTATCCTGTTCCCCTTCCCCTGCTTATCACCCCACCCACCCCTGCTTCCTTGTCCTGGCATTCCTCTACACTGGGGCATTGAGCCTTCACAGGACCAAGGGCCTCAGAAAGGGTACAGACAGGCCAAATTGGATTCCATTTCAATGGGAGGCTCCAAGGCCTGACACTATTACTGATGCTATGGTGTGCTTATAGACAGTAGTCTAGCATGGCTGCCCTCCAAGAGGCCCAACAAGCATACTTATACCCAATTAATGTACTGAAATCGGGGACCCCTGTGCTTGACTTAGGGCAAGGCTGAAAGAAGTTGAGGTGGAAGATGACCCCATATGGAGGCAAGCAGTCTCAATTGACCTCAACCCCTAAGATCTCTCAGACACTGAGCCACCAAACAGGCAGCTTTCAAGGCACCTGACATATATACAGCAGAGGACTGCCTGGTCTGGCCTCAGTGAAAGAAGAATCACCTAACCCTCTAGCAACGTGAGGTCCCAGGGAGTGGGGAGGCCTGGCAGGGTGGGGTGGGGTTGGCCGGGTGGGGACATCCTCTTGGAGATAGGATGAGAAGGAATTGGTTGTATAAGTAGCCTTAATGTGACTCCTAATATAGTTATTTTATGATTATAGTTCAGTGCTTTCTCAACTACCAAAAGGGAAGCTTCCTCCTTAAGCGGATGAGAATAAATACAAAAATTCCCAGCCAGATATTATGCAGAGAGAACTTGGAAAACTGAATCCTAACCAGGATTTGGGGTTCAGGGAACCCTGTGAGGGCTGAAGCTCAATGTGTATAAAAGCCAAAGAGGATGGAGGACACCAAGAATGCATGGCCCTCTAAGAAAACAGGAAGGACTCAAAGATGCTGTGCATACAAACAAGACAGTTCAGAAAGCAGATCATAACTAATATTTCAAAAATTTGAAAAGATTTAACTTATAGAAAGCATGGAATCTGATAACATTGACCAGAGAACTATCATTAGCAGTAACATGTCAATTTATTTTTTTTAAAAAAAGAAGAAAAATAATATTAAACAACATCTTTAACTAAAGAGTGAAAACTCAGAAAGACAATTTTTTGATGTCATGTTAAATTACTACTTGATGGCATTACAATTGTATGGCATCAAATCCATAGACTAGAAAAGAAGAGAAATCTCAACGTCCTAGGTCTCCATCTTAGGAAACTACATAAGTTAAATCAAACCAAATTCAATTGAACCTAAAGTAAACAAAAGAACCAAGATATTAAATATGATGAAAGAAATAAATGGACAATTAAATAGAAAATGGTATTGATGAAGAAATCAGTTCACTTTAATTTTCTATATTCAAATTCATATGTATAGTGGCAATAGCATTTACTTTAATTTTGCTTTGAATAATTAAGCAAGACAATGTATACTCAGTGTCCAGCCAAGTACTTGTCATCTCTTAGGGGGGACATAAAGGTGGAAGCCACCATGACAATGATTGCTTTCCTCCTCTGTAGAGGAATCTTAATCAAGACATGGCAAGGGATCAGATCCAAAAACCTTTTAGGTTTGTGTGATCTGGCTGCAATTACACACCTTTAATCCTTCTGACTGAAATACAGATAGGCTTTTAGTATATGCCTTTAATCCCCAACAATGATGGCTGAGGGGGAGACAGAGTGAGGAATCAGAGAAAGATTTAACAGAATCAGTCAGAGATAGGATCAGCCCAACTATGATGATGACTGGAAAGAGAGGCTACTTAAAGAGTACTGCAAGGAGAGAGAAGCAGTTCATCTCAGTTTGGAGCAGTTCAGTTTAATGCAGTTCATTTGAGTGCTGTTGAGCTCAGATAAGTTCAGTTGAGTTTCGATCAGTTCATTTCATTCAAGTGAGTTGAGTTTAGTTGAGTTCAGTTCAGAAGAGTTCAGTTGAGTTGAGTTCAGTTGAGTTCATGGAGTTCAGTGACAATGTTTCTGAGCAGAGCAATTCAGTCAGAAGCAGACAAGCCAATTTGAACCAGTCAGGTTGAAAAGGAGGTTGAAGCAGAACAGCTCAGTTGACCCAGCCAGCCAGAGTTTGGAAAGAGTTAGTAAAGGGTGAACTTATTCAGCTGTAAGCCTCCAAGATGACAATTACAGCTGGCAAATAAAAGTTACATTTTCACTCATCTCCAAGGTTGTCCCTTCTAGTATAAGACAATGGAACTTTTAGTTGTTTTCTTCTTCACAGCCATCACCAAGGTGGTGTACGAAGACTGCTCTTTTCTGTTCACTTCAGTCTTAGGGACTCATATGTCTTTGATTGCAGGCTCTTAATGACGTTGGAGCTCATGACTCTGTCATCCATCACAAACAATTCCAGCGTTACTCTCTGCCAGCTCTCATTGTTCTTTGCAGACTTCAATCAAATCTCCTGCAGAGTTAGCCTTTCTCACTTGCTGAATTGTTTATCATCATCATCATCATCATCATCATCATCATCATCATCATCATTGTAATAACATAGTCTTTCTGGCAGAGTTCACCCTTTCTATCACAATGATCAATAACATCTATCTATACACATCTTAGTCTAAAAACAATGGCCATAGCAACGACAGGTGATAGAATAATAACGCAGGGTTCATCTTGCTAAAATCTACTTGCTATTTTTCCTCTTGCATGATACTTCTATAGTTATCTTTCTAGTAATTTTGACACAACAGTAGAAAAATGGCTTAGTTGCTCACTTATCTCAAATTTACTAACATCATTGTCATTCTTGTACCATTATTTTTTTCTCTTGATGCTCTTTAATCATAGCATCTAAATTACTCAAAATAAAATTCCTAGCCTGTCTCGTTGGCTTGTTCAGAGTCCCTTTTATGGAGGATTGAGTGCAGTTGGAGAGGTTATTTACTCAGAGTTCCCAGATAACTAAAGAATTCCATCATCATACAGGTGCCATGGATGTGTCAGAGGGGTCTAGTTCTTTCTACTCTCAGGATGAGATCCCCTTCTGCTAATCACTACCCAGTAACTTGAGAGGATGTGTGTCTTAACACATCCTTACCTCATATTCTGTATTCACAGCAGCATTAAAAAGATAGACCCTCTCTTTTTTGAAGAAAGTCTCACAGGTAGCTTTCATACAAACTAACTTATCAAAAAAGCCCCATGTCCATTAGAAATTCATGATCGGAAGCAATTCTCTCTAGTCTTATTTGCTATTGAAATTAGAAGCTTCATTTCTCTATAATCATCCAATATTCCAAAAAAAGGACAAAAACAAAATACTTCCAAGATCTTCCTATGCCTATTTATTCTACTTCTCAATCTGTTGTCTGTTTGCTCAAACCTATTATTCAATATTAGTTTTACTGTTATTATTAATTACTTTGTTTGTTTGTTTGTAGGATACTAGTGCAACTCTAGCATTCCATTCTTCTTGTTAGCATTATTGTCAGTACCTAGAAAATAAAGGACAGTAGAATTATTCCAAAAGAAAGTCCAATGTGTTTGATCTCTCCTATCTTGCTTCTCTCCTTACTATTTCTCTTGATGCCCTCATGCCAGTGACATTTCATTGATGAGGTGATGATGGCTTCTTACAAAACAGCTAAATCTACTTGATAAATTTCAAACATTTACAATACTATCTTCATTACCACATATCATGCTGTCTTCTGCATCCTACTGGCACTAGGAAGGGTATACTCTAGCAATCTGGCACTTACCTTTTAGAAGTCTGGACCCACTCTTTCCTTTGTATTTGCCCCCTCTACTCCAAGAAAGTTTTAGCCCTTAATAATTTCAGCCACTTCCCTTAGTCCCTTTTAAAGAATCACCCTGGACTTGGAAACTCATTGAAACCCTAGAGTTCTTTGTTATACTATAATTAAAACCAAGTTAACAGATGCTCATATTAAATTATTGTGTTCAAATAACTAGTGTGGTTTTTATTGCTTACCATTATGAGGGTATCTTTCTGTCTTGGTGAAAGGACAAGTTTTTGGAATGTGGATGATTTATAGGTGCTGAAACAAAGACTACTGTGTCATTGAAAAGTTTCCCTCCTACATAAGATTGCAACTCATGAATTCTCTACTTCTAAAGAATCATCTGCTGCATTCAATCTTCTACCACCTAAATATTCTACCAAACCCCAAGAGGATGGGCAGCTGGAACTTGAGAGTAGAGGAGGCAACTGAGCCCTTAGATGTGGGTTTGGAAAGCCTCTCTCTCCAGTATTCTATTAGTAGGTTTGACAGAGCTATCATTGCATTGTCCTGCTTACAACACTACCAGCACTGTTGGACAATAATATGTGTGTTTCAGAGAAGTCAATTATTATGTCACAACCAAAGGAAAGAACTATCCTAAAACAACTTCTTCTCCTCCCAGACTGTCATTATTTTGTGCTGGAACCAAGATATTAAAGAAAAATATGATTCTGTGTTAGGTTTAGGCTTCTTTCATTTAACAAGGCTTCCTTCATTTAACATGACAATATCCAGCTGTATCCATTTTCCTTCAAGTGACATGATTATATTTTTCTATAGTACTGATTATTCCATTATACATATATAATATATGTATATATTATATTACATGTGTATGTAAATGTACATGTATGTACATCTTATGCAATATAGCCTTTTATGAGAATGGTCCCCTTGAATCCACCAACAGCCAGTACAGTTGGCAAAAAAAAGAATAAATATTAAGCCTTTATAAAATTACATAATAAGCACCAGTGACAATATATAAATGAATTAAAGTAAACAGCAAAAAAAAAAAAAAAAAAAAAAAAAAAAAAAAAAAAAAAAAAAAAAAAAAAAAAAAAAAAAAAAAAAAAAAAAAAAAAAAAAAAAAAAAAAAAAAAAAAAAAAAAAAAAAAAAAAAGTAAGCAAGGCTTTAGTGAAACCACCAACCTGAGTCAGTCCATAGGTAGAAGAAAGGTTTACTGGAGATCAAAACGTCAAGGCTCTCTCAGGTTCTGAGGGAAAAAAAAGAGGCAAGATGGAAAACCAAGTAGAGTTTTATATGATAGTCACCAGTGTGGGGCCTTTGAGCTGATACAAGCTGTTGGCTTGCCTGGGAACTAGAAGCCTTTGCCCGAAGTAGTTCACCTTTGAGAGCAAAATAGGGAGGTCTTGGTAAACAGAAACTCATGAGATTTCTGAGGAAGATGAACTTCAGTTTATGTTTACCCTCCCCCAAACCATTGAGCATCCTATTTAGGATATTGTCACCAGTACTGCCATTTTAGGGGTCGACTTTGGACGTAGCATAAAGGAGTGAGAAATTGAGAAAAATTTTGGATAATGAGACTTCTCTGAACCTACCAGAACAATGGCGGTATCCTGAATAAACTTCAAAGTCCCAGGGTGGGTAGTTGAGAAATTCTTAGGACTCAATGGGGTTACCTTAGCAAAAATACACAATATTTGAGGGGAGATAATTCTAAGAGTCCACCTCTAGTAGATAGACAGGACCCCAAATGGAGGGAGGGGTTTACCAAGCTAGAGTTGAGATTTCTGACCCAGAATTGTTCCTTTCTAAAAGAACTGCAGGAACAAATATGGAAAAGAGACTGAAGGAATGGAGATCCAATGACTGGCCCAAATTGGGATCCATTTCATGGGAGGGCACCAAGGTCTGACACTATTACTGTTGCTATGATGTACTTGCAGACATGAGTGTGGCATGACTGCCATCTGAGAGTCCCAACCAGCAGCTGACTGAGACAGAAGCAAATACTTATACCCAACCATTGGACTAAAGTTGGAAAACCCCGTGGTTGAATTAGGGAAAGGATTGAAGGAGATGAAGGAAAGGGAGACAATTAAAATCTCAAAGCCTTTAGTAAAGCAAGGCCATACCTCTTCCAACAAGGCCACACCTCCTAGTCTTTGTAGCCTTTTCACATAATTTCATTCCTCAGTGATCAAGCATTCAATTATATGCTCTTAAGGGATAAGCCTTATTCAAACCACCACAGTCCTTATGTTGTCATAGTATTTTATCCCAGCAATAAAAAAGGAAAGGATAACAGAAGTATGCTCCCCCTCCATTAGTATTGATATTGTTGGATTTACTGTGGTGGAAATGATTGATTCTGTGAAGCTGTCCTTTGTCCATCTAATCCTCTCACAAAATTTAATATTTCCTATGTTCTATGATCAAGAATGTTTTTCTTCCTTTTTGTGTTCTCTGTCTCTGTCTCTGTCTGTGTGTGTGTTATTGTTGTTGTTGTTGTTGTTTTCTTCTGTATTTGTCTTTTTGTGAGGAATTGCCAGATATTTCAATAGAAGCCAGAGATTTTATTAGCATCATCACTGGAAGAAAAGAGTCTTTTTTAAAAAGTGATATGTAATGCCATCCAAATATTTGAAAGCATATGGCTTGTAGATAAGACCAGTTCCATGGATGACATGAAATCTAAAGACACATCACATATGTAAGTGTACTAGCAGTTGGAAAAGGAAAGTCCCCTGTGGGTAGGAAAGCGGAACATATGAGGGAAGTCCTTGTAGTCGCTTAAACAATGAAAGAGAGTATAAGAGAATTCTTTAAACACTTTCTTATGTTCCCTTCAGTCTTCCTCATTTAAGTCACAGACATATTACATAAAGTCTATTCTACTACTGCTTACTCCAATCTACTGTACAGGATTATTTTCTCCATTCACCAGACGGAATGGATAGAAAAGCCCATGACTTTTTTCTTTTCAGTTCCTCAGAGGTAATAATGATACAAATTTTACATCTGATCAGTCACAAGAAAAAAGTCTCACATCTAGACTTAAAAGGTTTGGCCCATGTAATTCTCAAATTTCCTACTTAGGAATGGCCCTTGGGCCTCTGTTGAACTGCTGTAGGTTGTTACCTATAAAGGAAAAGGGTAATTGTCCATTCTTTCTCTATGCCCTGTTTTTATTTTATTTTATTTTATTTTATTTTTTTAAATATCCTACTAGGTGGTCTAACTCTAGGGCATGGGGTAGTTGGCAAATATTGTCTTGGGGCTTTAGCCAAAACAGAGTTAGAAATAGTTCAGATTTAACATCCTGTTGCATATCCGTGGTAGCACAACTAAAACACACAATTTTCCTCTAGCTTTCAACTCCATGTGTTGTAAGCTGAGATGAGGAATTCAAGGGCAGGAGCTAGAAAAACCAAGTGGGCACATTTGGGCTTTTTACAGGAAATACCTAACCACACAGGTGACAATCAGCTACAGTGCTTCCTAAACTTTCCCACTACCTTGGCCAGAGTCACTGAAACAGAAGGCAAAGCCCTATAGGATATGAGGTATTAGCCCCAAAAGATGCTTTCATTTATGATTTTCAATAGTCTAGTGTCTTATTAATTAAAACATACATAGTTTGTATTTTAAACCATAATGCCTCTGTTTATTTTTGGCAAATAAATTTTTCTCTACCTATTTCCTTAGTACTCTTGCTCCTGAGGTTTGTACTCTCAACTCCTGCCAAGCACATGCAAAATTCCCTGTATTTAATCACCATTAATCTACAAAAATCCTGAAGCTTTAGGGCTTGTGTTTTCTTATAGTTTCCTTGATAAAAAACCATTTAAACTGTTTTTGTTTAGGAGAGAATTTTTAATTGTGACTCACAGAAAAATAAATATTTATTTTCAGGAAAAGGTATAGTATCTAAATAATTACCTGAAATTATACTCCACATTCCCCACTTTTTTTTTTTTTAATCTGACTATACCAACTTGAAGGCTTAATGTTTCATGGAAAACTCAGCTTAAAGTAGAAATCTGCAACTTGGAAAGAGAAATACAACATTTTTTACTCATTTTGAAAAAATTGGTCCTGTAAGAGAACCAAGCTAACAGTCGTGCTGAGTTGAGAGCTCACTTACAAATTTATTCCATGCTAGCTGCTCTTCTACACCTGTTGGGAATCCATTTACTTTAGAACCTATCTATATTTTCTCTACCTATAACTCCTGCAGTAATAGGAATTGGGGCTCCTTGCACAACTCTATAAACTCAGTGCTGAGACTCTGGTGAGACAGGTACTCAAAGATAAGTGGAAGCTATTCAGTTCTATTTCAGTTCAAAAAGCTAGCTTCTACCATTCCAGGATAAATATCTCTGAAGAGTTATCAGTGAAGTTAATATCACTCTGCAATGAACGGTTGTAAGACTTAACTATGAAAGTTGGCAGAGGAGGAACTGGAGAGTCACAGACTGTTTGTTAGCTAGTTTTAAGTTTTAAAAATAACAATAGCAACCAAAAATAAAGTCTCAAAATCCATATTTAACCCCGGATCTAAGAAGATTAGTGAGAGTGAAAGTCATCTAATCTTCTGAATGTTTGCGCATTCCTGTTGTGCATCAGAATCAAAGGTGAGCTGGCAGAAAATGCAAACTCATGTTAAAACCTAACCCTCTTGAATAAGTATTTGAAAGTTGAATATTACGACATAGAAATACATTATTGATACTGAAGTTCTTAATGACTGGTTAAAAGGCACAGTAGACCCATAATATAAGAAAGAGATTATAAGTCCTAGAGTACAATAATATGTTAACAGTACAAAATATAGATTTTTTTACTACAGCTCTCTCATGACTGTAAAAGCTATAAGGCACCAATGCCAACAGCAGCATTGAAAACATTTTTAGTCATTTATTTAGAATAAATTACAAATCTGATCAGGGAAACTTAGATCTGAATAAAGTCAAGGAGTGAGTTAGGTGGGAGATAGTTTGGACCACAGTGAACATGATACACTTGTAATTGAGGGTCAAGAAGGGGAAGGGATTGTGTTGCCTGGGCTGCAAAGTGCAGAGCATTTCTGCAAAGTCTCACCCCAAGCCAAGGGAGAATTCCTGGACAAGATTTTTCACTAGTGGAATCGTAGTAATGGCAGGTTCCACACAGTTGGCATGCAAATGTATAAAAGTTATTCTGACAGCTCTGGAGAACAGGCTAAGCTCTGCAAATCCTGACTTCCAATAGGAAGCAGAGCAGTTCAGAGGCCAAATAAGTCACTTTTGGATGAAGCGCTAAGGCAAAAGCCATCATAAACTTCTATTTCCTAAATAACTTTCTTATAGTTAACTAATCTTTTTTTAGCCAGGATACATCCTATCTCTAACTATCTTTCTACCTAACAAAGCATATAATTTAAGTTATAGAAAATATGATCACTGCAAATGAAATGAATTGTAAGAACATGGCTTAGTTAGGGCAGCATATTGCATTTAGTCTTGGAAAATGAGATCAAAATTGTTTGGTTGACAAGGGCAGAATTCCTGGCTCTAGTTTTCTCATTCCATTGTCTTGAATGGAGTTTTGTCTTGAGGGGTATTTCTTTAAGGAAGAGTGATTTCAAAGAATCTACCTGGCTATCATAAGACAAGATAAAATACACAAAAGTAGAGTTCATGAGCCATTTATAGA
Organism: Mus minutoides; assembly: GCA_902729485.2. Classification (NCBI taxonomy): domain Eukaryota; kingdom Metazoa; phylum Chordata; class Mammalia; order Rodentia; family Muridae; genus Mus; species Mus minutoides. Next base: position 1,199,528 of record LR749828.1, on the reverse strand, counting down.
TACCAAAATGCCAGAGATTTTGTTTGTTTGTTTGTTTTGTTTTGTTTGTATGTTTGGTTGGTTGGTTGGTGGGTTGGTTTGTAACAAGAAAATGAAGACTTTTCTAGGTAAATCTTGTAAGATACTGATAAACAACATTGCTTCATTAAACTCAGGAGATAAATTCAGACTCTGTGAGATCTCCATCATAAAGACAGATACCTGGGATGTTTTATTCAAGTCTTTTTTGTAACAGAGACTAGTTTTAATTTATTTTGATTTTATAACCTTTAAAGTAATTTGGATCTATCTCCTTTTCGTTTATATTATTTAGTACTCAAAATAGGATAAACCATGAAATCAGAGTTTTCAAAATTTTGTACATTAAACTTCAGGACCCATCTTTTTCTGGTTTTAATGGGTACTTTATAGGTTTCAGGTATGAGACAAGGTAAAAACTGTTCACTAGTCGGTGCCCTTGCCTCAGAGTTCAATACGTTTTTCTCAGAGATTTTAGCATCGGCCTCATTACTTATTTATATTTTCTCTCTTTTTTTCCACTTTGCAGATAATTGCTACTTAATTGATACTGCTTCTATGCAAACCTAGTCACAAGACACTCCGCTAAACAGGGGAATCGTTAATCTGTGTGGATGTTGTAGATTTCTTTAAAAGGGTAGCTGGGATAAGCGAAGTCATTAGCAGTTTATTTGCCACCCAGCACTTAGGGAAAACTCCCGTGGAAAGCACATCAACAGCCGGGATGGAACTGGGCAATTAATGCAGGACTCCTGTACTTTGGAGTGTTAGCATGGGACTAAACAGCGGCAGCTGCGAAGTGTTTGTGCTGTTGGCATGCCTGGTCTGTTCTGACATATGCAAATACCACACATGCTTACAGAACTTGTAAGCCCTATTGAATCATGACCTCAGTGACGAAGCCCTATGACAGAAGTGCTTCATTTGCACCGGGTGCTATTAATTATTAACAAGCCAAGAGCACCTCTTTTTTGCTATTAGAGCTTTACAGAGAGCCAGGTGAGAGCACACACGAACAAATCAGTGAGTCTCTAGTTCTCAGTTTGACTTGACTACAGCTCTCTTGCCAGAGGACTCCCGGGAAACAGAGAACAATTAATGCCTGAGAAAGCAAAAGGCTGCATCAAGAGGGTGACAGATGGTATCACCTGTGCAATATAGGCACACACACACACACACACACACACACACACACACACACACACACACGCGCGCGCATACACACACATACACACACACAGTAGGTTTTTGTCCATAGCACTTAGTAAACCATGTGATAACTCAGGATTTTCCTGTAAATAAAAGTGAATGCTGGTCTTGGGATATATTTGTACCTAAGAACTCCTTTCATGGCTATCCCTTATCCTCAACATAGACATAGAAAATGAGTGTTTACTACAGGAACTGAAATTAGAAGTAAACAGCCAGGTTTTCTGTCAGTGTATCATTAAAAGACAGACCATAGGTCTTACCATACACAGCCCTTATCTCTGGAAAACAGTAAGATTTCATGGTCTAAAGGAACAATTTCTTCAATTCCTACATCAAGAAATGCTAAGATTTTTTTCACCATTAACAAGATGCTTTTAAAATACCTCAGGCCATGTAGCTAAGGCTATCTTAGAACTCACTAGGTAGTCAAGGCTATTATAAAATTCATAGGGCCCCTCCCTCAGCCACCCTAGTTCTAGGATTTCAGACCAGAGCCACCATATTTGTATGACAAATTTCTAGACATGACAAAAATGATAACACTTCATACAAGCAACTGCCAGAAAGCTCTGAAGCTCGGCTCTGTGCTCTCTCTCTCGCTCTCTCTCTCTCTCTCTCTCTCTGTATATATATATATATATATATATATATATATATATATATATATGATATGTTATTTATTTACATTTCAAATGTTATCCCCTTTCCTGGTTTTTCCTCCGGAAACCTCCTATCCCATACCCCTTCCCCCTACTTCTATGAGAATCCACCCCCACTCACCCAGCCTTCACAGGACCAAAGGCTTCTCCTTTTGATGCCAAGCAATGCCATCCTCTGCTACATAAGTGGCTGGAGCCATGGGTCCCTCCATGTGTACTCTTTGGTTGGTGGTCTGGTCCCTGGGAGCTCTGGGGGGGGGGGTCTGTGTTGTTTGATGTTGTTCTTCCTATGGGGCTGCAAACCCCTTCAGCTCCTTCAGTTCATTCTATAACTTCTCCATTGGTGACCCTGTGCTCAGATCAATGGTTGCCTTTGAGCATATGCCTCTGTATTTTTCAGGCTCCAACAGAGCCTCTCAGGAGACAGCACTGCTCTTTCTGAATATATAATTTACTCATAGTTAAGTTGGCAAAAGACAAGGGAATAATGAATACTTGGGATTTTTGTTGTTGTTGTTTTGGTTTTTAATTATTTGAATTAAAACAAAATATACTTTCAGTATGAGAGAAGAAAGTTGCCATATGTATATGTATATTATTTATATAATATATAATATTACATATCATTTTATAAAGAATATATGAAGAGCATGTTTCCTGGGATTTTAAGTGTTACAGACTTGGATTTTTCACTGCAGGCAGTGTTTCAGTCCACTGTAGCAAAATAAGTTAATATGAGCCATTAGTGTATTTTTCTATAGAGATCCTTAAGTTTACTTTGACCTTTAATAGAACCCGGTTTTCGTGTATGGAGGAACTGAGTGAAACTTGTTAAGGTAAGGGGCTGAAAATTTTTTCAGGGAGGGATTACGCTGAAATTCTATCTCCTCTGCACTAACTGTAATCAACTGCACAGGATATGAAGCAGGTTTAACACTCTTCGCTCCTTACATAATTAGATAGAAATAGCAAAAGCTAAACCTTGGGCAAGGTGTAATCCACAATTCATTCATAATATTAACAGTATTTTTCATCTATGTCCATAGGCTTTTGTTTTGTTGTTTTGAAATGACTGTCTGGAAAGGGAGTTTTAAATTTCCCATTATATTTTGACCAGAAATATCTTATCTGCAGCCCACTGACTGCAGATGTCCATAGTGGTGGTGAATGTGAATGTGGCTTAACCCATTTGTAGGTGGATCTATAATGTCTAAAGGTTAAATATCCCTTGAACATACTGAGTATAATTCTTAATAAATCAAGGTACATTGGTTTTATCTATTGAGACAGAAATTATATTTTTAAGAATTTAAGTAATCAGTATCTCCTACAAAAATTAAATTGAGTTAAAGACACATGAAAAGTGGAAAGGGAGTAAGGATTGATGCTGCGCAGTATTATTTATAACACTTTAAATTTAGAGCTGATCTATGCTCCAGTAGAATTACTGAGAAAAGATCATCTAAGTACTGTGTTGACTCCAGTAAATTAAGATCAATCTACACATTCTGTATTAGCTGTGTCTGTGAAACTGTAACCTAATATCTGACACAAACAATGGAAGAAAGTTTTAGTTTGACTTACATTTCACAGACAGTCAGTTTATCATGGCGTGAAAGGCCAGGAAAATGGCTCTCACAAGTCCAAGAAGGACAGAACACAAGAATTCAACCATAGATAGGTAAAGTTCACCCAGTTAGCTATTTCCACTGGAAGTCAGCACCTAAAGGCTCAATATCCTTCAAAAGCAACCTCACTATTTGGGTCCCATAGATGAAAAATATAAGACTCTAGAAAACATCTCATGTTCTAATTATGACACAATCCTGGATTCTGGGCTATGGAGAAATATTCACAAAAAAAAAAAGTGAAGGGAGAATTATGTTTTAACATTTCTGCATATCTATGTGCAGAGATCTTTGTTCCATATTATATCTTTAAGGATGATTCTATTAGAAACAATTCATGAAAGTAAATGTGGCCAGTTCCTCCCTAGGGAGAGAATGATTTTCTTATTGTCTGATGGAAATACTATCTCCCTTTACGTTAAAATTAGAGGTGCCAATATAAGCATTGGATTGCCAGTACCAGACTTTACTGGTATACAACATATGGCACGTGTGGTTATTTGTTTTTCCCTATTAAAGTTAACTTTGACAGGCCCAGAAAAAAATACTGTCTTTTTCATGCTATGGGTAGTGAAGATCTCTGTGACAGAGGAGTTTCATATTTATGTATAGATTCATGTATTCATAATCTGTTCTAAGTTAACTTGATAATTCCCAGCAAAAGTCTCAGACTGATCATAATCCATGAAATTTTGATGATGAATACAGGATATCAACAAAGATACAATTTTTGGAATAAGAAAGATAAGGACCCCACATGGCAATTATTGGCATTTAAGAAAAGTGTGGCTGGATTAAGTGATATTATATCACTTAATATATTATATCACTTATATATTATATCTTTAATATATAAAGATACATAGCAATCACAAATACTCATGAAGCATTTTCTATAGCTAACCTAGAAGTAAATGGTATTTTGTTTTATTACCTATTATATTAGGACTATTAAAAGTCTGCTATGTGAGACAGGAAAGATGGCTCAGCAGTTGAGACCTCTTTCTACTCTTCCAAGAATAGAATTCTGTTCCCAGAACTTGTCAGGTGACTTACAACTCCACCACTTTGGCAATAAGTTGCTTCTTGTCTCAGCAGGCACCTGAACTCAGGTACACATACACATGTGCATGTACGCATGTGCGTATGCACACGCATGCACACACACACACACAAACATGCAATTTCAAAATTTTAATTTTTAAAAACAAATTTAATGTGAACAAATAGCTGAAGCAAATGGACCAGACACAGATGTCGGGCTGGTAACCTAGTTGCTCCTAATTCTTCCCCTAAGGAGCCTTTACTACTGGGATCCACCATTATATCACACAGTTAACTGCATCAACATCAAAGGAGAGGATTCTACGTTTCTACCCCACTGATTCCAAACCCATGACCATCAATAAAGTGTACCCCACTTGTGTTCTGACAGAGAGGATTATCTCTGAAACTTTTTAGGATTTTTTTTCTGCATTTAACTTTTGATTCACGGCAAACTATCTTGTCAAGCTTATCTATGGGTGCCTTCTTATAATTCACAGTGCCTGTCAGCTAACCCTGACCTCCTGACCACTAAGAAGTGTTAGGTGTTTAGTTTGGTTTGACTTTGCCTCACAGCTACAAGATGTTAGTAATGTTTTTTGGTTTTGGGGGGGTTGTTTTGTTTTGTTTTGTTGTAATTGTGGATTGAATGTAAAATTATTCCCCATATTCTGGGGTTGTCTGAAGATTTGTGCTCCAACTGGTAGTTCTCTTTTTGGAGGCTGAAAAACTCTCGGGATATTGGACATCACCAATATAGAAACATAATGGTGAGACTAGACAGTGGTTCTCAACCCTCCTATTGCTGTGACCCTTTACTATAGTTCCTCAAGTTGTGCTGACCCAACCATAAATTATTTTCATTGCTGTAATTTTGCTGCTGTTGAATCATAATGTAAATATATGTGTTTTTCAAAGGTCTTGGGCAACCCTTATGAAAGGGTCATTCATCTCCCAAAAGGGTTGCCTTCTATAACTCGAGAACAGCTAGAATAGAGTATTAAGCCTAGCCTCAGTACTATCTCTAGTTCTTTTTCTCACTTCAAATGTTACATAGCCAGTAGCAACACACTTCCACTAGCACAACAGAGAGATGACCCTGTAGCCCCATCTTCCCTTCTGTCGTGGACTACACCTACCAAACTGAGCAAAATGAATCCAATCTCCCTCATGCTTCTTTTATGTCAGGCATATTATAGCAACAATGAAAAAAAGAAACAAATACAACTGTCTGTCTTGCACACAGCAACTCATAAATTAACTGAAAAATTGTGATTCTAACTGATATAGGTGACTTTATTGGGGTATAGCAATCATCATTAATACATTTTTCCAGAGATTTTTTAATATCTCTAGTCTACTTAGTTGTGTAGAAACTACAATTACCTTATCTCTTTTCCCCAACTATAGTAATTTTCTACTAAGAAGTAGTCACACACAGATTCTAAATGTTAAAAGAAATTCTACCAGAGCAGCATTTTTCCATAAGACAAATGTGGAATGCTTTCCAAAATGAGGGCACTTTAGACTTCTTGGGAGAAACTTCCCAAAATAAAATTACCGCATAACTTATATTTAGTGTAATTTCTATCCTTTGATGGAAATTATTTAACTACAAAACAGCATGAAATTTAAACTGGATACCAAATGAAATGATTAATGACTCTACTGTGCTGGATTGCCAAGGATGACAGAATCTGTCCTAGATTTTATCTATGTATCAAGATACATGGATTAATGCCACAAGACTTGTAAAGGGGCCAGAACAAAGTCTTAAGGAGTCACACACAGAACAGAACAGAGCCTGTGGTGGTTGGTTGGTTGCAGAACTTTGTTGAAAGGATTTTTCCTTAGGTATGCTTACTGTTTGGTATAACAAGGGTAAGATAACTCTCCAGAGCCAAGGAGAAGCATGATTCTCCCTCTATTTAAAAATGTTGGCTTCAGCTGGGTGTGGTGGCGCATGTCTTTAATCCCAGCACTTGGAAGGCAGAGGCAGGCGAATTTCTGAGTTCAAGGCCAGCCAGCCTGGTCTACAAAGTGAGTTCCAGGACAGCCAGGACTATACAGAGAAACACTGTCTCGACCCCCCCCCCCAAAAAAAAAAATGTTGCCTCAAAACTTTCCAAGTTACCTTCTTTTAATACAATCCTCTACATGAGTATATGTTATCTGTCTTGGTTTTCATCTATGGATTTAAGATAAATGTACAGATTTTTATGAATAATGATGTTCTTTGTAATATGACTTAATATTATACACTTGTAAGATTGTATATTTTAAAGCTATATAGAGGTTTGTAAATTTCGTTGTGGTTCATACACTTAGTGAACAATATGTAGCTATTCATAAGAACTGTTTAAACATGTTTCATGTACATAAATGCACCTAGTCAGTTAAGATAAGCAATGTGTAGGCAAAGAAAAAACTGTATACATAGTCAAGGCCCCTAATGAAAATGAACTTAAAAAGAGGTATCAGAAATTTTCATTGAAAAGAATAAATGATCTTATTTTTATTTTAGAATATGAAGTCTCTAAACATTTACACTTTGGATTTGAATGAAAAACAGTATTTGAATTGTAATTAACAAACCCTAGAAAAGTAATGTTAAAAAAAAACTGTAATAGAACCATTGATAGATGGAGAGTGTTGGGTAACTTTGAGAGACATTTAATAGAATCATCAGGATTGGATGAATCAACAGTACACCTGCATAGAATATAGATTGAATGGGAAGCAAAAGGGAAGATACCATTTAAAACTATGAATTAATTTAGGTATAGAATGCAGAAACAGATTTGGATGACATTACCAGGGAGTAATAATGACTTCCTTGAAGACTCTGTGTGCCACATATTTCAGTCCTCTGTAATTCCCATAATTATTTTTGGCTAGAAGAAACCAGATATAGAAGAAAAAAGATATGTATGTTTATCTTTCAAAGAGAAGAGAAATCAAGGAAGGAAAACAGAGATGAAGAGGGCACAGACTATTAAAGGGTTTTAAAACCTCTCTTCATAGATGGGACCTCTGCACCCTCATGTACCATGGACAGTTTTGAAACATCCCTATGAACTTGTGTGCAGTTTTTGACTGCTCCAGATGTCAAAGCATTTACATAAGACTTTTTTTATTAAAAAATACTATACCAATAAAAATGAAAAGCCTAGAAAAGTGACCACTTTTATAAAAGATAGATTTACCAAAAGTTCTCATTGAAGTAATCAAAAATCTGGAAGCTGTTGTAGTCTGAAACATTATACTATTTCAGAGATTGATTGAGGTCTTTCAAATTGCTGAGGAAATGAATATTTAGAGTATCACCAAACTATGCACCAAGAAGTATTTGCAAACTATCACCCTTTCACTCTCCATTTTTCTGTGCCCTACTCCCTTCTGCATCCCATCAAGCAGAGCATAGGATCTGACACATTTGGGAAGAGAAGCCCCGGGTACAATGGTTGTCTGTTATTTGGTGGCATGCTTACTAGATGATAGCAACTGAAAGTTATCACCTTCTTGGTAGATTTGATGGAACATAGCATATAATTCTTTTGAATTATTTCATAGTATATTAAAAAGTTTTACTCGCCTCTGTGCCTTTCTGACAATTTGTGTAATATTTTTAGATAATCTCATCAATTTCATTGTGCTATTATTTTTTAAAGAGGGAAACCTAGTATCTTGTGCTTACTATTACAGATTGCCTTAAAATGTATCTGGCATGAAAGTATAAATGAGAGACAAGGGAGGCTCATCATGAACTCTATCTATTACTTGAAAGATTTAGAAAATAAAAGCCATTCATAGATCATTATTTAAACCCCCATCACATTCATCGCCTTCCAGCTCCCACTTCTCTCTCCCACTTGGATTACTTTCTTTTTGCCATTTCCTTCCTAATTAAATCTTCTTCTATTAATATTGAGTCCCATTGTATTGTCTTTGCTCTCATTGAAGAGAAAGATTTTAAAATTCTCATTGTATTCTTCTTCATCTTCAGTTCTCTTGAATTAGTTTAGTAGGTTGTTTTTTTTTTTTTTTTTTTTTTTTTTTTTTTTTTTTTTTTTTTTTTTTTTTTTTTTTTTTTTTTTTTTTTTTTTTTTTTTTTTTTTTTTTTTTTTTTTTTTTTTTTTTTTTTTTTTTTTTGGTAGTTCACTACTCTCTTTGGAAATCCCCTACATCTTTTATTAAATTAATTAATTACAGTTCTTCTTACTGCAACTTGGTCAATTATAATCTGTGTTTAGTTACCTGGAGTTCTCAGACTGACACAAATTGTGTCACATCCAGCAGCTACAAATGCCATTGAAAATAAAAAATTTGGTGTCGTTCCAATCAGTCAGCTCTCCCTACTCCTTTTTAATTATTTATTTTATTTTTAAGGCTCAAACTTCTGTCATTATGAAGAGGGTAGTTCATTATTCCAAAAACTGCTAAGAACAGGATTGCTACCCAAGCAGAAGAAAATCTTTTTTAAGTGGTGAGACACTTGGGTTGACTGTAGAAGTAAAGGGTGTCTCGTACCTTCACTTTCCTGGTAGAAATGCTTTGTTTTACAATTCTTAGACCCGGCCCTTATTCACATTATTCCCAAAATAGAATGTAGTGACATTTATAAAAGAAAGAATGGCTTCTACTTTGTTTCTTTATAACCCAGGTGCTTTAAAATTTAAACATTTCATGGAAAAAAAAAAGATTAAGAGAGTGTTTCTATTAACACCAAGGTACTTAATTTAGTGGATTCCAGTCTGTAGAATGTTAAAACAATAAGATGAAGTGTTGAAAGAGTCATTCTAAATATTTATTTAGCCCTTTCTACCTATATCACTGTAATTGATGTTTCTCTGAGATACAAAAAAAGCAGGATTCAATTCAATTCAACAAATATTTATTAAATTAATGTTATGGCAGGACAATGTGCTGAGTATTGCGTGGAATACAAATAATTGAAAGAAATATAGTTGCTTAAGTACTTGAATTTAGTTCCGATTTTATCCAGTAATATTTAACGAACTTTACTGTGATGATTTTTTTTTAAAAAAATCAATATATTTTACAAATATATAACATAGAACGTGCAGCATGATAGATTGGAATTTTGCAGAAGCCTTAAAATATGTGCCATATTGTGCAGATAATATATAGGTATGGGAATTATTTTTGAAAGAAAAAAATGTATAGTCAACAGGCTTCTTGAAATTTCATTTACTGAAAGTGTGTTCCCGAAAGATGGCTCAGTGGATAAAGGAGGCTGTCTCCAGACCTGAGTACCTGAGTTCCTGAGAACCTGAGTAAGCTAAAGCTCACACAGCAGGCAAGAGCTGATGGCTGAAAGTTATTCTCTGATCCCCATACACATGGCACGGCACACATATGTAAGTGTATGTTCTCTTACATGCATACACACACAAATATATGTAGTTAAGAAAAACAGAACCCCTCAAGTGTGTAATGCAGCCTACTCAGTTGTCTTTTTCTATATGGCCTGTCAGCTAAAAAGACCGTTTTCCATTTGTAAATGATTAAACATAACTGAATGTCATATTTGTTTAGCAGGGCTGTTGTGGTAAGTGCCACTCATATATATATATATATATATATATATATATATATATATATATATATATATATATATATATATATATCAATGGATAGATATATAGATATAGTATGTCAATAAATACTTATTTTCCCACAGTTCTGGACACTGAGGGTTTGAAAAATCCATAAAGTGTTTGCAAGGCTAGTATCTTCTGATGCCTAGATGCTTGAGCTTGTGAATGGCAGCCTTCTCCCTCAATCTTGATATAGTTCTCCTTCCCTTGTCTGTCCTGTTTCCTTGCTTTTGTGGATGAGGGCACACCTTAATAATCTCACTAGATTTTATTAGAACTCAAACATTTCTGGAACCAAATGCAGTCCCATTTTGATGTAATAGAAATGAGAAATGCAAAATATGGATTTGGAGGTCAGGAAGTAATTCACCCCACAGCGTGAGAATTATTTTGGAACTCAACCAGGCTCATTTAGCATGCTACTTCTCTGGTTGCAGTTGCAGGATTAAATTTGAGAACTGAGACTATATATGCTACAAAGGTGAAATTAGTCTAGGGCTCTTTACCAAGGAGATTTTCTTTCTTATACTCTAAGGGATCAGAATGGATAATAGAAAAGAAATCAAAAAAGTTGTATGAGAGCAAAGAATGGGATGATTGAAAAATATATATACAAACAAGTAAGGAAAGAAATAAGAAAGATATTTTTAAGGACATGAAGACAGAACATTCAATGAACTGTATATGTTGCTCTCACAAAAGGGGAGTAGGTAATAAAGTGAAAATAATGACTAGAGAGGTCTAAGGCGTCTGATGTCCTGGGAAACAGCATCTCCAGAGACTATGAAAGAATCAGTAGAGTAAACATGTAAAAATGACTTTGGGCTGGGAGATGTTTCAGAATCCATGTAAAAAGGCACCCGTGGAAGACAGTGCAGGAGATGCAGAAACAGGACAATCCCTGGGGCTTATTGGTTGTCCAGTCTGGGTGAAGTGCGGCAGGCTTGGATATGAAAAGGAACCTTTCACAAGAATAAAATAGAGGATGACTAGGATGATTAAAGAAGATAGGGGATATCGATATCTGAACTTCACAAGTGGATGTGCATAAATGCATACTCCAACACAATGAACTTCTATGAACATGTTTAAAGTTATTATTAAAAAATTTACTGTGTGTTGCTGTTGTTTTAAGACAGGATTTCTCTGTATAGTCCTGGTTGTCCTGGAACATGCTCTGTAGACTAGGCTGGCCTCAAACTCAGACATTCCCCTACCTCTACCTTCTAAGTGCTGAGATTAAAGCCATGTGCCACCACAGACACATGCAGATCTCTGAGTTCAAGGCCAACTTGCACTGCACATTAATGTCCAGGAAACCAAGTCAACACAGAAAAACTGTCTCATCGGAAACAAACAAACAAAAAAATGTATTGTTAGTTTATTTACTTTGATAGAAAACATAGGCACATATTTATGCTTTTAAGTAAATGTATTTTGTCACACATGTTTGCCCATCATGTAACTTGTAAAATGTTCTCCAACAAAAACCATCAAATATCTGCACTGTAAGTATTCATATTATGAAAATTATTCTTTTTCAAATTTGGACTATAGTATTTTATCTACTGAGTAAAATAAGGCAATAGGAGCAATTGTAAATGTATTTTAAAGCTCTGGGTGCACATTTAAAGAGTGAGATTTGCAGGTATTTCTGACTTCATATGTCAAATTTGACAGAAAAGAAGGATGCCAGATTTGTTTAACTTCACTGAGAAAATCATTGTGTTCTGTAATTTATCCCTTTAATGTTGCTCTCAAATCCTTTACTATTCATTTCAAAAGCAAACCACTTTCATATAGAGTATATTCTACTAGATTTTACAGTTTGTACTGTTTCACATTTTGTACCTTGAATTAAATTATTCTAAAGAGATGTCATAAAATACTGTTATACTAAACATAGATATTTGAATGAGACTATGAGCCATAATCATCAATTGGTTCCAATATGATGATTAGTCAAAATAGAGCAATCTTTCCATGCATTAGGTATCACACAGAAGACATCTATATGCTTAACATTCAAAAGAAAGCAACCACACATTTCTCATTCAAAGAAAAGGAGGAGGACCATATTTATAGGGAGGAATTGTCATCATAGCTTAGTATAGTACCGATGACCACCATGTGAATACAAGATAACTAATATTCTTCACTATAATTTCACTATTATTAAATTATTTTCTGCCTCTTATTTTTAATTATAAAATGTATTCTCTTAATAGTACAAATATAACCATTATTTGCTGTTTTTCATTCAGTGTTAATTTCACTATTTTTGGTTACCCTAAAATATGTATTTTAATTGTTTTTGATCATAGGTGCATTGTTTTTCAATTTCTTAGCCACTGTTGGTTATTTTCTAGTGTTTGCTTCTTAACTAAGGGAAAATATTTAAAGGCATTGATGGAATGTCTTCTGTATAAAATCAATCAGAAGTAAATGTTTACTTTGAGGAACATCCTACTATTTATATCAGACTGCCCTTTTGAAACCTCTATACTTTCAGATGAGGTTGAACAGAGAGGTCTTCACAGAAGAAGAGTTTTTAATTAATTGATTAATTGATTAATTAATTAATTTGCTTTAGATTCCATCTCTCCTCCTTCCTTTTCTCCCTCCCCCCAGTCCCGCCATCTCGTTTTCCCTTGCCCTTCCACCTCTCCTCATTTTCTCTTCAGAAAAGGGAAGTCCTCTCATGGATATCAGTCATCTTGGGCATATCAAGTTGCAATAAGACTGGGAGCATCTTCTCCTAATGAGGCTAGAGGATGCTACCCAGTAGAGGCAAAGTGTCCCCAAAACAACAGAGTCGTAGACACTGGCTGCTTCCATGGTTAGGAATCTTACATAAAGATCAAGAGCCTAGGCCAATCTCATGTAAGCTAATTGGTTAGCAGTTCTGTCTCTATGAGCCCCTATGGGACCAGGTTAGTTGATTTTGTAGGTTTTCTTGCAGTGTCCTTGGCCTCTTTGGCTCTTTCAATCTTTCCTTCCCTTGTTCAGAAAGATTCCCGAGCTCTGCTTTGTTTGGCTGTGGGTCTCTACATCTTTTTCTATCAAAAGAAGCATATTTGTACTAGAAAAATCAACACTACTTTAAAATGCTGCCAGCAAATCAAAGTACTGAAAATCAAGCTCTTAATTCAGTAACTCTATCTAAAAAAAAAAAAAAAAGAAAAAAAGAAAAAACATGCAAATAATAATATACTCACTGCTGGCAATTAATTTGAATAATTACAATGGTCAACATAAATAGTTGTACCACATTCTTCTTGTATTTATTAATTGTCTTCTTCATAGGAAAAAAATATAGTCTTCTTGAATGCTTTCAAATGAAGACAAATTTCCTATTTAATGTTTTGAAATTAATTCAAACCCAGAACATAGATCTTATGTCAGTTTTTGAAAATGTTCTCAGAGCAGACTGTTTCATAAGAAGGGGATCATCATTTCCCTAGACCCAGATAATTTTGTTAATTGGACAACTTTCAGTTGTAATTTGCTTTTAGGAAAAAATAACCTCAGCTTATTTATGGGATCAACAAAGAAAAGAAAAATAGAAGTTGAAGAGGTAATGTAAAATTACATGTAATTAAAATAATCCTATTTTTGTCCCTTAATTATGTAAATGTTATGACAGATAAAATATTCTGTTTCCTAGTGTTTCTAAGGTTGGAGTTTGATTTGATTTGCTTTGTTTTGCTTTGCTTTGCTTTGCTGCTTTGGGATTTGTCTTTTTCAAAGGCTAGACTCCAACTAGTAATGTCCATCTCTTTGACTCCCAAAGGCTGGGTTTCAGGAGTACATAACCAGCAATGCTAAATCCATACTTTTAAGACCCCCAAAAGGTAATCCAATATTTTTAGGGTGAAGAGACTTTTTACATCACCAAAGTTTACACACTGTGCTTAACTCACTAAGGTGGAGTAAGCTAGTTATAATTTTATGTACATAGATAGAGGAGAAAGTAAAAATCCAATACTTGTTCATTCAAAAGGTGGACATGAACAATTACAATCTTCAGGATGTTTTCCAATTAATGAAAAGGAAAGTTGGTGGATACTTAAAAATGGATGAGTGACTTTATATTTTAATTGTGTCATCATTTGCCAGTGTTCCAAAAGTAAAATTTATTAGCTATCTGAATACGTTCTTTTTCTTTTTTCTTTTTTTTTCATGCTAGTTTCTTTGGCATAAATCATAAGCTGTGGTTTGTTTGGATCTTATTATGCATTTGTACCCCATCTTTCAACACTCTTGATACACATAGTCTATTTAGACTGCTGAATAGGCAGGTTGTGAGAGAGAGAGAGAAAGAAAGAGAGAGAGAGAAAGCAATATAAAATTCTTTACAGTCCAAGAAGCTTGTTTCCCAAGCAATATTTTTAGCTTCCTTAAAGATGTTTTCATTCATCACTTTTGATGAAAAACCCATATGTCCCCATGGCTCATATAGTAGAAACTATAACCATGTACATCTGGGCAGCATGAAGAATTCTGAGTCTGAGCTGGCAGCCAAATTATGCTAACTTAATCTTCTATGCCCAGATCAGGGGGAAATGGTAAAATATAAAATAAATAATATGGTCTAAAGGCACTGATGCCCCACTTCATAGAACTTGGGCTATCACTTTTGAATCATATTACAAATTTTTAAGCTACTAATTAAGAAGCTAATATATGAAAGATTTTTCTTCAGTATAAACTCCCCTTTCCCCATGATTTGATTTTCACTTAAATAGTTAAAGGGAGTAACATGCAGAGTGCCTGTGTGAATCATAAGTATGATGTTTTGAATTTCTTTTTCACAATTTGTAACTCTACTGTTCTCACCTTTTCTGGCCGTACCCTTTGGCTTGTTCCCTAGGTCTATATTTTTATGATAATGATTATTGATAACATAGTCATCATAATAGTTGCACCTTTAAAAATGTATTATCATAGATTATTTAAATAAAGCAGCCTATAAGCTAGGAAAACAAAAACTATTCCTCTTTCTAAATAAATTCTAGTTATCAAATTCAAACATTAGAGTCAAGTTTCTCTCATTATCTGTGGTTGGATCATGAACGAATTCATGCTATTGGTAAGAGAAAGTTTTGTGGTGGGTTGACACACAAAACTCATTGTAAGGCATCCTGGCTGACAGTGGAGTCCACGGTCATTCATAGGTAGTTGATGAAATCACGTATTTCAGTTTTATTCCTAGGGTCAAAGGGGTCAGAACCTGAATGAACATGGAAGAATAAAATAAAAGTGATTTCAAATGAATCCTAAAGGGCAGAGGCTAAAATGCCAAGGCGGCATTTCTTGTGACTATTCCTATTAGTTGGGCTTAGAGCTATCTTACATATTTAATTAAGGCTTTTGATACTTTTTATCAACTTTGAAGTGCATGTTGCAACTTTTTGTTTCCTACACATGACATGGAGGTTCTACATAGGATAGCTGAATAAAATGGCTATCTAAATGAGATCTCCGCAAGGACAGCAACAATAGACAAGGTAATGTGGAGGAGAGAGATCAAGGAACTCATCTTCCAGGCAAAGAACTAAAGGCAACTAAGGAATGATAAGGGAAAAATTAATCCTTCCCAAGTATGATGGCCTTAATTGGTTATCTAATATCAAATGGTCAGCTTTACAATCATAAACATACAAGCAATACTAAATGGACTCAGATGATTGTATTCATATAATTAGATGCATACAGTGGGAGGGGAGAGAGAGAAAGAGAGAGAGAGAGAGAGAGAGAGAGAGGGAAAAAGAGAGAGAGAGAAAGAATGTGTGTGTTTCAACATTTGTCTTTGGTTTCCCTTTGTTTTGTTACCCATAAACTATTATGTAAATGCTGTTTCCAATGAAATAAAACAAAATAGATAATAGCATTATCCTTTTTTTTCAGGGTTTACTTTTATTTTATCTTACTGCATTTAAACTTTATGTCATTGCATTACAAGGGAACCTGACTGAACAGGTAGGAAACAGATTCTCCATTATGGCTTCTCCTGATGGCTTCAGCAAGAATCATGGAGATGTCAACCACCTGGATTTTGCTACATTGTTTCATCTTTTCTTCTTCTTTTTTTTAATCAATTAGTTTTTATTAGATATTTTCTTAATTTACATTTCAAATGTTATCCCGAAAGTCGCCCCCCCCTTCCCCCGCCCTGTTCCCCTGCCCACCCACTTCCACTTCTTGGTTTTGGTGTTCCCCCTGTATTGGGGTATATAAAGATTACAATACCAAGGGGCCTCTCCACCCAATGATGGCCGACTAGGCCATCTTCTGCTACATATGGAGCTAGAGACACATGTTCTGGGGGTTCTGGTTAGTTCATATTGTTGTTCCTCTTCTAGGGTAATAGCATTATTCTTGACCTTAGATAGTTGATATATTCACATTATGTTTTCCTAGTGTGATAGATGACATAACAGAGTCTTAGACATTACATTGTGTAAATACTGAACACAAATCATGTTACTTTTACATACATAAAATAAGAATGAAATATACAAACAAATATTAGGAACTGTGACTGTTTATTCATTGTTTCATTGAGGTGTGTGTGTGTGTGTGTGTGTGTGTGTGTGTGTGTGTGTGTGTGTGTGTTTTCAGTTTTGTACCAATCCTAAACCTAACTTCTATACTTTTAAGAATAGGCATGGTGTTGCTTTCAGTTCTTGGCTAACGTGAATACACAGTTTTAGGTTCTAACTTCAGCAAACTCCAATCCCTCCAACTACTTTACAGAGCAGCCATTTCTGTAATAATAAGATCTTTGTAAAAATTAAGGCAATACTAATGGACCTGAAACACACACACACACAAACACACACAAACACACACACACAAACACACACAAACACACACAAACACACACACACAAACACACACACAAACACACACAAACACACACAAACACACACAAACACACACAAACACACACAAACACACAAACACACACAAACACACAAACACACACAAACACACACAAACACACACAAACACACACACACACACACACACACACACACACGCACTCACACACATTATGTTTCTATTATGCTTCTACTAATTTTGTTGTGGATTTTCCTTTTCTCTGATTTTAGTGGGGATAAAGCCCATCAATTTAAAGTGGAGCTTCATAGCTTCCATTTTGATTGTGAACTTTGTGTACAAATTTATTAAGTTGTACAGTTTTGTTTCTGTTTAATTTTGCTGTGTCCCATTATTTCTTTTAAAGGTTGTTGTTATAAAGTAAAATATGTCAATTGTAAAATAAACAAGCAAAATGTGAAAGTGTAAACCTTCAGATTAACTTTGGACTAGAATAATAATAAAAACATTTGCAGAGAGACTACTAGAATTGAACACTCTGCTTTATGGACGTTCTTTTCTTTTTTCTTCTTATCTCTCCTCCTCCTCCTCCTCCTCCTCCTCTTCCTTCTCTCTTGCCAATCTACATCTTGTCCCTGAAGTGTCCAATGGCTTGTCCTATCATTACTTTTGACTTTGAATTTGAAATTGAAATTCCCAAATTGAAAAACAGCAGAGTTTAGGGAGAAAATATGAGTAAAAACAGAAATCTTGCTGAGGAATATAGAGGGTACCTGCAAAGCTGACTTTGAAATTTTCTTTGCACAATTTTTTTGTGAACCTTGGACAGTAAGTTTCACTTAATTTTAAAAGGTTTCAAGGACATTCATAAATTCATATCTTTGTTTTGAAAACTTAAAATGAATTGAGTAATTTCAACAACAGGGACAAAAGTGTGGAAAAGCTGGTCAGGTGTTAATAGGAAAAGCTCATTATAATCTTTTTCACATAAAAGTATGTACTAGACTGATCTGGCTGCCTTAACAAAGTCCCACAGGCTGGGCATGTTATGAAACAGAGACGGATCATCTCAATGCTTTAGAGGCCTTTCACCAAGTATTTACAAAGTGAATTTCTTCTGAGGGAAGGACCCTTTCCAAGTCTTTCTCCTTAGTTTGTATATGACTGTTTTTATACTGCAATGTTACATTTCCTATACATGGATCTCAAAAGTTCTCCTTCACATAAAAGCATGAGTCTTTACTGTAGTATTCACTTATAAGACTATGTTAACTCAGTTATTTGTAAAGACCTACCTCTAAATATGGTAATATGCTTGCACAAAAATTTGGGACTTCAACACATAAATGGAAGCAGAATTCACCTGCTATGTCTTTTCAGTCCCTGTGGTAAGCCTGTCTCTCTAGTAGAAATGTACAGAGGTTAGGAGAGGTGACAGGCATCACTGGCTTCCACTCCCATTGGCAAGAAGCTTACCTGTAAGATGACACTTTGAAACCACCTTTGAATGATTCTATTTCATATTTAATTCATTACATTCCTTTCTCCTCGCAAATGCAATTTTTCTGTTTATAATTGAATAGTCATGAAGTTTGACTATATACAGACAGTGAACTAATCAATACATAAGAGTACTCAAACCCATATAATTGCCCCATTTCTAACAACAGATGAATAAATTGGCAGTCTGGCATCTATCACTCAGACTTGTGCATTGGAGTACATGGGGAGGGCTTAGGGGACAATAGCAGAGATCAACCTGTGGTGCTGCCCCTTAGGAACTTTCCATCCTGTTTTTTAAAGACAGAGCTCCCTACTAACCTGAGTCTCATTAATTAGTCTAGGCTGCCTGCCCAACTAGCCCTAGGGAGCAGACTGCTCTGGGATTACAAGCACATGACACCACTTGAGTTTTCTTCTTTTTTAAAATATGTACTCTGGGGATCACATTCAGTTTCTCTAACTTTTGTGGTAACCACTTCACTGCCTGAGTATGCTCCTAGCCCTTTCATGTGTGCCAGCTCTCAGTATACTTTTATTAAGCCTGCTGAAGTGTACCATGACAACTTTCAAAGAAGTTGGGCAACATAATCAGGTCTTTAGATGAATCTATGATCAATCTTCTCTTTTCCTACTCACCTCTACATTGAGTAACAAAGAAGCCCTTGCAGGGCATCTTTTTGAAGTTTCCTTTTACTTATTTTTAAGCAGGAGAAGCAAACATCAATAGTCTAAAGTAGTCTGATGCCAGACATAAAGGAAAATCGTTATCTTGAAGAAATACACAGTCTGTTACTTTTAAGAACATAAAGATTTTCTTTGGTGAACATGCATCTGTTCCACTGTAGAATGAATATTATACCCAAAAGAAATAATAATTTATATCCTAAAATTAGTTACATCCCTTTTTTGGACATTTTCTTTATTTATATTTCGAATGTTTTCTCCTTTCCAGGTCTCCCTTTTGGAAACCGTCTATCCTATCCCCCCTCCCCTGCCTCTGTGTGGGTGCTCCCCCATCCACCGACCCACCCACCCACTTCTATCTTCCCTCCCTGGCATTCCCCTACACATTTGGTTAGAAATTATTATTTTTCAAGTTAGCCTTATAATAAAATGCCAGAAACAAATTGAGGGAGTCTGAAGGACAGTGGGGCCCTAAACTACCAGCTATCATGAGTGACCATCATGTGCATGAGGGTATCTTCATAAAAATTACAAACTAGTCTGTTTATATAAAGTTAGATAAGGATAAGCTTAATGCTGAGAAAATCTATAAATAATTATACAGTTCACCAAGCGATGTAACACTATACCCTGAGGAGTCTGAATCAGACGGCTCAGAATGTGAAGGAAAATATTTCTGTTTAACTGGAATTTTATTTACATCCTTACTATAGGTCAATCCTCCCTGAATCTAGATCACTAAATTGGTAGTGTTTTGAAGTGTTAATTTCTTTTGCCCTATCTGAGAGGCCTGTGGACCAACTTCTGTGGTTTATAATGTAAATCTATACTGATCCAGACTACTGTGAAAAGCTAATACCCTGATGATCAGTGAAATTGCTGAAATGAAGACCACTGTTGAACTGTGAAAAAGAGGAATTTAAGTAAAGTCCCTTCCAAATCCAGTTTAATAAGAATGGACTCAGCTGTAATTAGTGCCATCATTTTTAAGTAGGTGCTAATAACTATCACTAAACAAATAGAGACTAATGTTAAATATACATGCCTCAACTCTTGATTTATCTAATAAAAACATATTTTATTGCTATTTGACAAGAAATCTCCAGTTAGCCTTCTTTCAATTTTCATAACCCACGAATGGTCCTGGACTATACAAAAATGAAGTGTGTTTATATTCTGTCTCCTTGTGTGCAGATATCATAACATATACTCAAAGAGAGTTCCAAAACACTTTTTTGGCTAAGTAACTTTTAATTATTTTTGTTACTTGTTAATTCTCCCATTTATCTTAGCCATGTGCCTGTGTAGAGACAAATACAAGCTATGCTTGTTAGGAGAGATGCTGTTAATTAAATAGATGTCTATAATCTTTATTATTTACTCTTTTAAATTAACCTGATAACTCATATTTTTCTGTTTCTTTTTTTTAATTGGTTATTTTCTTATATTTCAAATATTATCCCCTTTCCAGGTCTCTGCCCTGGAAACCCCCATCCCATCCCCCTCCCTCTGCCTCTATAAGGATGCTCCCCCACCTACCCATTCCTTCCTCCCTACCCTGGCATTCCCGTACACTGGGGCATTGAGCCTTCACAGGACCAAAGGCCTCTCCTCCCATTGATGCCCAACAAGGCCATCCTCTGATACATATGAGGCTGGAACCATGGGTCCCTCCATGTATACTTTTTGGTTGGTGGTCCAGTCCCTGGGGACTCCAGGGAGGTGGGTCAGGCCAGTTAACACTGTTGCTCTACCCATGAGGCTGCAAACTGCCTCAGTTCCTTCAGTCCCTTCTCCAACTCCTCCTTCGGGGACCTATGCCCAGTCCAATGGTTGGCTGCAAGCATCTGCCACTGTATTTGTCAGGCTCTGGCAGAGCCTCCTAGGAGACAGCCATATCAGGCTTCCATCAGCAAGCACTTGTTGGCATCCAGAATAGCTTCTAGGTTTGACGACTGTATATGGGATGGATCCCCAGGTGGGCAGTCTCTGGATGGCCTTTCCTTCAGTCTTTGCTCCAGACTTTGTCTCCATATTTCCTCCTGTGACTATTTGGTTCCCCCTTTAAGAAGCACTGAAACATCCACACTTTGGTCTTCCTTCTTCTTTAGCTTCATATGATCTGTGCATTGTATCTTGGGTATTCCGAACTCTTGGGCTAATATCCAATTATCAGTGAGTGCATACCATGTGTGTTCTTTTATGACTGGGTTACCTCACTCAGAATGATATTTTCAAGTTCCATGCATTTGCCTGTGGATTTCATGAATTCATTGTTTTTAATAGCCATGTAGTATTCTATTGTGTAAATGTATCTCATATTCTGTATCCATTCCTCTGTTGAGGAACATCTGATTTGTTTCCAGCTTCTGGCTATTGTAAATATGATTGAAATACTTAATGGCTAATAAATATCCTAGTTCATATTGGTCATCTAAGGAGGCATATTATAAACCGGAAATGGTGAAGAGATGTAGCACAGGATCCTAGGGCAGGGTTTGACAGACACTGACCCTACCATAGGGAAAGAACTTTTCCCTAGAATATTAAAAAAGCAGACTATCCATTCCATATGATCCATTCTGCATCATTAACAGGTATATGTATGACACAAAACTGATGGAAAGAAGAATTTGTGTTTGTTGAGCAGCTCTTTAGCAAGACCTCTCCACTAGCTGTCCTCTTTAATGTCTGAGCAAGATTGCAGCAGTCTTCCAACTTCACTCATCAAATAAAGAAGCCAAATCAAATTTTCTCAAAGGGAAAAATTAGCCTAATTCTAGCAACAGATAAATGAGCCAGTTCTTTCTATTATTTGGTCTCTAGCATGGTGATAATCTACATCTAATCATACTTGGAATCTTTCAAAAGATTATCTCCAGGGGTTTTTTAGGTGCTTTTATTAGTTGACTAAGGAAATAGAGTCAGTTACATAGGGTGAGTTGAGATAACATTTGCCCCTTCATGTGTCAATTAGAACAAATCCTCTGCTAAGTTTTGCTTTGAAATACATCAGTTAAATGAGAACCATCTCTACTAGCCAATGCATGTACATGACAACTTGTTTAATATTAAATCCCATGCCTTATTCAGAAAAGCTCACTTTTCAATGAAAATCTATTTATATTATGTAGTATTCTCTTCATCAGAAATGGTTACGTTTTGTTGTCTTATCTCTGCAAAAACCTAGGAAAAATTCTATGTCATCTTCAGAATACCGCTAGTTTGTACACTAAAAATCATTCAGGCAGAACCAATTTTTTTATCCATAGATCTAGCACTCTAATTAAAGCCAAAAGAAAGTCAAGGTACTAGTCACGGGATTGACCAAAGACTCATTTTCTTTGATCTCCACCTAAGACTCGGCTAATTCATTTATCAGGTGTCTTAGTCAGGGTTTCTATTCCTGCACAAACATCATGACCAAGAAGCAAGTTGGGGAGGAAAGGGTTTATTCGGCTTACACTTCCATACTGCTGTTCATCACCAAAGGAAGTCAGGACTGGAACTCAAGCAGGAGCTGATGCAGAAGCCATGGAGGGATGTTCTTTACTGGCTTGCTTCCCCTGGCTTGCTCAGCCTGCTCTCTTATAGAACCCAAGACTGCCAGCCCAGAGATGGTCCCACCCCCAAGGGGCCCTTGATCACTAATTGAGAAAATGCCTCACAGCTAGATCTCATGGAGGCATTTTCCCAACTGAAGCTCCTTTCTCTGTGATAACCTCAGCTGTGTCAAGTTGACACAAACCTAGCCAGTACATCAGGTTACAGAGTTAACTTTTACTCTGGAGAAAATGACTTTTCCTTGTAAAATGCTTCTTCCTTCTTAACATATCGGTATTTACAGTCAAGTTAAGTTGTTTTCTAGCAAATTATACCTCAAAAGTAATCAGAATAGTCTATGAAGAACACATTATAGCATACCACATGTAACCTAGGTGTTCATTGCTTGAATAGCCTCAAACCTCCAGGTCTCTGAACATTATCTTCACTGAGTATGTTCTTAGCTTGAGAGACCCTTTCAAGTTTATTTGTGTTTGCTCTGCTGTACTGGGGTACAACCTTAGGCCCTGCCCATGTTAGGCAAGTGCTCTACTACTAAACAACATCCTCAGTCTTCTCTGAAAGTCGATACCCTTAGTTTTAGCTATCTTTAGTTCACTATTTCTGTTCTAAGTCCTACTTCATCATGTTTGTACTATTCTTATATTGTCATGTGTCCAGGAAGTCCATTAAAGATAGATCCTTTCCTCCCAACTCCCTGATAACACTAGAAAGAAATAGTATCACAACCACCCATCCTTATTGGTCAGAAGAATAGAATATCCTCCATTTTGCATAGAGACATGGCTCTCTGGTTCGACCGAAAGACTAGAACAAAATGCGATATTTATTATTTCCTCTCCTAGAGGCAATCCAGGTAGGTTTATCAGCTAGCTACCCAGGATTCTCCCCAACCTCCACTACCTACTGAAAAGCAAATTCACCTGAAGACATGACAGAGAGATGGGAAAAACGATGCTCCTTTTGATGAATTTCATTGCCCTCCTCACTAGATCTTTCCCGAGTAGTCCTCTTGCTCACTCCTCTTAGCTCTCACTTAAGCAAGTATAACTTTCTTCCTGTCTCTTTTATTTTATAATATTGATCCAAGCCTGGACTTGCTTCACTTGATGTGGGCTTTCGCAAAATTTTTCTGAACCTTCTGTCTCCTTCCACTATGCAGCTGTTATGAAACTCCATTGCTGAACAAACCAGCTTTCACAGACCCTAATTCAAAACAATGGCTATTTCTTGACCTCTTTTCCATCTCTCTCCTCCTACAGCTGCTAATATTTACAGCTTCCCTACCCCTGTCATTGTTCTCTCCAAGTCTAATAACATATTCCTCAAGTCTCCTCTAAACCCTGTCTAGCTTAGAACTCAAAATATAGCCAAGCATGGTAGCACAGGACTCCTCTCAGCACTCCAAAGGCAGAATTAGGTTGATTTCTTGAGCTGGAAGTTAGCAAAGTTAGTTTCTTTGCTAACAAACGGTCACATAGCAATACCCTATCTTAAAAAACAAAACAAAACAAAGCAACGACAAAATACAGAATCCAAATAGTGAATCCAGATATCTATGGTAAAATATCATTATAGTAATACATAGATCAAGAAATGAATCTATGTGACTATCACCTACATAAAAAGATGCATAATGTAATCTATAAGGACATAATTGAAATTGACTGAAAAGAAAGTTTTCTATGTAGCATATTCACATTTAAAATTGTATTATTGTTTACTAATGTTAAAAAATAAAGATCCTAAAAGAGTATTTATCATACTTTATTTTTTTAAGTTTTTGAAGAACAGGTGAGGCTTTAGAGCAATCCTTAGAGTGGAATTGGGATTTCAAATCTTTATTCTTATCTCAAGATGAGAAAGAGTTAAAAATAGTTATGAAACAGAAAATTGTAAATATGAATATATGGTTATATATATATTTTTAATTCTATGTTACAAGGAGACTGCTATGGGAAAATATAGTGTCTTTGAGTTCACCAGAGCCTTTTTCCTTTCTTGGGGAGTTTATCTGGATGGCAGGGGTAGGGATTTTATGTTAGCATTTCAGAAAACTGAATAGCAACCAAAACTCTCTGAGCCGTATATTTTCAGATTCTTTTCTCACAAATTTATGAAATAAAATATCCAGCTCACAGAGAGTGAGTTTTAAAGGGAATGTTATCCTAGAAAAGAGAGAGAAGAAGATTAGTGCGGGGAAAGAGAAGGAAGAAGTTTAGAGATGGGAGAGGAGAAGGAGAGGGACAGGAGGGAGAGGGAGACCGAGAGAGAGGAGAGGAACTAGAGGAGAGAAGAGGAGAGAGAGAGGGAGGAGAGAAAGGGTAAGGGGGAGGGAGAGGGACAGGTGGAGGGGGAGGGAGAGGGGGAGGGAGAGGGAGAGGGAGAGGGAGAGGGAGACGGAGAGGGAGACGGAGGGGGAGGGGGAGGGAAAGTTCAAGTGTAGCATGAACATGTCTCCAGGAATAGAATACAATATACTAGTATTGGTGAAGTGTGTGTGTGTGTGTGTGTGTGTGTAATAGTAGATGAGTTGATGCATGTGGACGGGCAAGTATAGTCAATAGATTTAGCCTAACTATAGATAGATAGCTACCTCTCTCAATTCCATTCGAATCTTTGCCCATAGATTCCAAGATAATAGAGGACAAGAAACTAGAAGCCAGACACACACTCTCTCTCCCCAAATAAACAGCCAAAAGTCAGTTTTCACAGATGAGATTAAGAAGCCTATATTGACCCTTTTCCTATGGTAGTGTCATTTGTCAGTCTGTCCACTTCTGGAATATCTCAGAGAAGTATTTCATTTGTGTCTGGAGGAGGAGAGTGGAGGGTATTCATTTGCTAGAAATTTAGGCAAGAGTTTGCAATGTGTCTTCTTAAGAATAAAATATGTCCTTAAAAGAATGTTTGAACTTCAGTACAGAGTCACACACTAAATTTTTGCTTGTTTAAAGTGCAGGAGTGTGAAATATGTGGCAAGGCTAAACGTATACAGAATTGCCATTTTTGGAAAGAGCTAGCAAAAGCCTCATAAGTTTTAGAAACAGTCAGCAATGAGCTGGCTTCAGGGATGTCCTGTGTCCAAAAAAAAAAAAAAAAAAGTCACTTGGTAAGTCTTGGAATTTGGTTTTGTTAAGGTCCAAGGATGTTTTTCTACTCTCTGCACTTTAGTTGATTCATTATTAAGTTCCCTGCTGTAATTGAATGGGAAATGGGAAAATAAGTCTAATTCCCTTTTCCTAGAAGCAAGTACATTTTACAGAAATAATAGACCATTTTGCTGGTGGGTTCGGAAAATGACTCAGTAACTTTTAATTTGAGCCCTCCCTGACACAATAGCCACATTGTTCCCAATTTGGCTTCTTTCCTTCTCCCTCTAATTCTGAAATTTCTGATTTAATGCAAAAGCTCATGTCACACATTTTAGTCCTAGGGGAAATTATTATGACCTGTTTTCTTTCTGTCTGTTATTTCTTCTCTCCCCCACCCCCCTTTTTTTGAGTCCTTCTTAACTTTCTCTGGGAAGTTTATTTTTTCTATGCTTCCCGCTTCTCTGGACGCCAGCTATTTCTTACCAGCTTCACACCTCTAAATCCTCATGCTGGCAGGAGCTGCTAGCTGTCTACTAAGGATGCATCTAATCTTGACCCCTGTCTGTGATTTGGCCTTTTAAAAACAGTCCCAATTTAAAGTGTTGTGTAATAAAATTAAATGGCTTTGCCTCTGTGAGAGTTATGATGCACCCTCATTAAAAACCTTCTGCCTTAAAGGACACCAATTTCACTTTTCTCTCAGGGGAGGAGAAATGTTACCCACTTGCACTTTCCAATGGAGCTATGGCCTAAAGAGTCCTGCATTTTAATAAACCTACATTTAGGGGCCATGGACTAAACTTGTGGATCAAGAAAATGTGTCTAAACTGCATGGAAAGGGAAGATTTTTTTTTTTACCTCCTATTCTCTCCTAGTATAGTGGAGTTTGGTGTCAAATGTCTAGACTCCACAATTCTTTCTAGAGCTGCCATCTCAACTGTTCATTTCTGGTCTTTATATCCCAGGGCAGAGTAGAGTATACATTATCATTACTTGTGGGTTCCTAAAGTCAAGTTCTACCCAGGCCAGGCACCCAACCCCAGCAACCCCACCCCCCACCCTATCCACACAACTGTGGCTACTTCTTCAACATAAATTCCTACTTGCTAGGTACATCTCTGGATTTGAATTTATACATTTTTTTTCTGTAAAGAATGTATGCTTTACACTTTCATTTATTAAGCTGTAATCTACTAAACACTAGCTTGGATTATAGCTACCTTTACTGGACTGCTGGAGATCTTTTTTTAAGTAATATGTTTTGTAAAAATGAATACAATAGAATCACTTTCTTGTGAGAAGAGAGGGCCCATTAGGAATTTTCTGTTGTCCTATGTTGTTTCTATAATATATATTTTTAATAGGCTTTCAAATGTGTTATATAGATATAATTATAAATTGTGTGCAATTATATTATTCAACGTTTAGCAACAACTGCCTTTATGCATATTAAAGTTAAAATTACATAAGACACAATATAGAACTTTTATTTTAAAAGGCTTTAGTTTTTAATAGGCCCTAAGCAAATAGTAGTAGAAAAATTTCCCGTTATTCTAGTAAATGTCTCTCCTATGTTAAAATCTGAATCCATTGGTTGAAATTATATGTAGGGTTATTGGGTCCAGCGTCTGCTCTGCCACAGGGCTTAACCACTCCTGAGACAAGAAGCAGGAAGTTGACTGTGTTCACCCCACCCCATATTCTGGTGGGTGATGGGCCATAGGGCAGCCCCAACACCCCTTCAGGTTTCGGGAAACACAGTCTAAGGCGGGGGACAACTGGAACAGGCTCTGGGATCCCGGAGCCTGCAAAGAGGCCAGGGCTGCCTGGTTCAGGTTCTTGGGCACCCAGGGGCTGCTGGTTACCTCAGAAGAGCTGAGAATGGAGTGGGGGGCCACGGTCTGGATCTTGCCCAGGGTGAGGCGGGAAAGAGCTCCGGCTGGTCGCATGGTGAGAGTCTTTGGCTTGGCAGTGGTGGTGGGTCTTGAGCTTGACTTGGGTTTGGTGGTCCCTGTGGCTGGGAGTGCAGAGAGAGCTTCTACAAGAGATTAGACCGCAGACCCCGATGAAAAGAGGCAGTCCTTGGTTTTATGACATTTATTGTCATGGCAGAAAGTGAATGAGTCCCATACCCTACTTCTCAGGGTGGGCTTGAGGTTAAAAACATTTTGCAGGGAATAATGTCTAGGAAGGAAGGCTTATTGGCTAAGTCTCTAAGCCTTTAGATGCCTCATTAAAATGGAAATCTGTCTTGAGCCTACATGACCTGCGGTCACATCTTCTATATGTAGAGGGGCTTGGGGCATTGCCCTTACATGACTGATGGCCATAACTCTATGTAGGGCTGTGACCTCATGTCTGGGAACTGGAGAAATGCCTACCTTGTCCCTTCTTAATCACCGGGGTTTCTAGCTCAACCAGGAACAAGGCTACCTTTCATCTATAGCTGCATATCATTTGTTTAAGCAGTTTGCAATAATCCCAGGCTGCCAGTCACTAACAGTCAGGGCATTTGTTACATACAGGGCTATCTAAAAGGGAGAGGCAAACTGGCATTTTTGTATCAGGTGGGTAAGTGCATGGCCAAACAGGTGCCAAATTAGAATATTTTAAATATGTACACCAAAGAATAGATAAACAAACAAACAAACAAACAACAAAACAGGATTCTAAATCATACTTTCAGACATTAAAGGTCAGGGTTCTGTAACAGAAAGTCCCCTGTGGGTCTAGCTGCTCTGTCCATTCTCTCAGAAGCACAGTGCTTTTAAAAGAGAAAGTTAAGTTTCAAAATGAGCTGTTACCACATATTTTCATAATAATGGACATCTCACCAGGAAGAGAATTAATTGAAGTTTAGAAGAGCACCCTCAATGTTGTTTCTGGGGGGTGTCCTTTGATAATTAAAAAGGGCCACAACTTGTATTTCCAGGGTCAAGATGGCCACAGATATATCTCAAATGTGTTTCTTAATGATAATGTTTGCAAGCTTTATAGCTGTAGAACAGATTTTCAATGATGTTACCACATGTTAGTAGGTCTGAAAAATGTTTTTATTTTCCTCTCTCCAAAGGAAGTGTACTTCACATTCTAGTTTGATAAAAGTTTCAGTGCAAGAATTTAACCAACATGGCCTCCATAGCTTGCAGAGGACAAAGATGCTGGACAAAACAAAACAAAACAAAACAACAACAAAAGCTTACTCCAGACATATTACTAAACAACAAGGAAAACTTGATATCTAAGACTATTGTGATGGGGGTCTGGGGTATGTCAAGACGTGGAGTATGAGAACTTTGTCACCAAAGTAGGAAAGAAAACTGATAGAAGAGAGCTTGGTGAAGGAGTCAGTGTTGTTGTGTTGCTAAAGATGGTAGCTTTGTAGAGAGATTGGGGAACAAAGAACTATCTTTCTTGGTTATTGTACTTTGAAGTGACAGTTTCTAAGTCCATGAGAAAAATACTCATAGCCAGTAAAACTAGAAAAAGCTGAGAGGGCTATAAGAGTTCTCAAATAACTGGCTTCAGGGTTTAAGGTGAAGGAAATTGATTCTTTGGGTTACTATTCAGTAGAGAAAAGAAATTGGCAAGATGTGGACTAACTAAAGATGGTTAATATCAAGTAGTCCCAAAACAATTTGACCTAGATTTACTAGGCAGACACACAAAAATATGTCTGAAATAAGGGGAAAATAGTGAATAAATGAATGTATTATTAAACAGATTAAAAATAGTCTAAAAGCAGATGATGTCATTTTGAACTTGTATCCTGGAAAGTTCCCAGCTATTTTCTTTTCTCTTTCCATTAAGTAAACCCTGGGCTAATGTAGAAGATACTCATACTTTAGCTGAGGGAGAAAGAAAAAGAAAGAAAGAATGGAAGAAAGAGAGAGAGAGAGAGAGAGAGAGAGAGAGAGAGAGAGAGAGAGAACAGCAAAGTCTCAAAGACACAAAACACAAAGAGAGAAGGAGACAGTTACTTTTCTATCTATCTTTGAATTCCTGAACTTCCTTAAGCCTTGTGTTAGGGGGTTTGCAGGGAGTAAGTGGTTGGTTACTAACATGGAGACTCACAACAGGACAATGGGAGACTTTGCTGCAATCATTCCTAAATAGGATCCCTTCATCATACTCTTCCCTCAAAGCTCAATTCAGAAGAGGAGGCAGAAAGACTGTAAGAGCCAGAGGACCATTAAACAGAATTCCAGAGAAAATTGGACTGATGTACACATGGACTCATGGAATCTGTAGCAACATGCACAATACATCCACAGGTTCAAGCCAGACAGATTGTACAAACTAAGACTGATAAGTAGACAAAGGTTCCCACCCTAGTCAAGAAACTATCTGTAATGATACATATTGACTAAGGAAACAATAGTTTTATTCAGTGAAGTCTCACAGGGTATGTTAGCCACATACTTCAGGGTAGGCACCATAGGAGTAGTTGGCCAACACAAAATGAACTCAATAGTATTTTCGTGTGTGTGTGTGTGTGTGTGTGTGTGTGTGTGTGTGTGTGTGTGTTATTTTACTTCATCTTGGTTTTTCTTCTTGTTTGTTGTACTGTTATTTTATTTTTATATTTTGCTTTCTGCTTGAGTATGTCTGTAGCTTTCTTGTTTTTCTGTAGCATGTGGTTTCTACTACCCTGATTTAAGCTCTGGACAGACCTTGCTACCAGCCATCACCCTGGTTGGTTCCCTTGGATCCTCAGATGAAAGGCACACACATATTAGCTCATTTTTAACCTGCTTTACATCTCAGTGGCTGGGCTCTTCTAAGCCTCCCCCCTGCCAATGTGCCCCCTCCCTTTGCTATTTGCTCAATACTTAAATCTGCCCTCAGATTCCTTGTATTTCTAATCTCTCACCTGCTACCCCAGATCCAGTGGGGACACAACCAGCAGTGCCCACTCTACCAAGATCTCACATGGCTTCTCTCTCTCTCACTCTCTCTCTCTCAAAACTGGCCCAGAATCAAAGGCATTTTGATGTAAATACTTCTTAATCAATCTCCTCTCTCTAGCAAGGACACAACTATCTAAAGAGACACAACACAACTACTGATAGAGCTGAGGAAAACCTGCTTGCTCCCTAGGAGACAGAAACTGATGTTAAACCAGTTTCTATTCCCAGTTTCATTAGCTGTGAAACTCAAAACGAACTCTAAGCCAACAACATGTAGTTCAGTACCTTGCACAGTGGCAAACACTCAAAAACCTTTTCTCAACATAGATGCTA
The DNA here is from genome assembly GCA_902729485.2 of Mus minutoides. NCBI lineage: Eukaryota > Metazoa > Chordata > Mammalia > Rodentia > Muridae > Mus > Mus minutoides. The sequence continues at coordinate 1,168,411 of LR749828.1, read as the reverse complement.
AGCATAGACTAGTGCCAATGCATTCTAAGCATTAGATTGATGGGTAAGACATGGCATCTGTCCTTTACAATAAAGTGTATAGCAGAAGATATTGGAAATTAAGGAGAGAGAGAGAGAGAGAGAGAGAGAGAGAGAGAGAGAGAGAGAGAGAGAGAGACTGGGGTGTCTGAAGACAGCAAAGTATATTCACATATATAAAATAAAGAAATCTTAAAAAAATAGAGTGTCATGAATGCTGCTTAAATAAGCATGAAAGAATTTACACCCTTTTGATTTCTATCCCCATAGCTAATGTCAAACAGGGAGCAACTATTCTGTAGCACCTAAACCCCATTGGTAGAAAATTGGGACCTTAAGCCAAAAACAATAAAATCCACCTCTGGTAGGCGACTTGACATTTTCTCCTCCTCCTAGAGTTAATCCACTTTAACAAGCCAACCCACCTGGTCTGGGGAGCATCCACCAGGGATACAGGTTTATCTTAAGCCAAGCTAAAGAAATAGGAGAACTAATTAGTTTCTTAATGAAATAATATACTTTTCCTTCCCAGAATTTCTACTCTCAAATGAAGTCAGAAAGATGTTGCCTTTTCTCTTTATTCTTCTCTGCTTTTTTTTCCCCATTCAATGCTGGAAAGAACCAAGTATGCTTTCTCTAGCATTGTGGATTTCCTTACTTTCTCTAATCACCTTCCTGCTATGGGGCTACATGTCTATTATATGCTGACATCCATGTTACAGGCATGGCCTTTTCTTTCTCTGTTATATCTTCCTCCTCTAGGAAGCTTACAAGATTTAAAATCTGTCTTCCCTGAGGTGTTCTTTAAACTCCAATAAATTGTCCTTGAGTTTCCACTTGAGTCGACTCTTAAATTCTTTTATGAATGAGACCAAGATTCCCAAAAGCAAAACCTGATTTCTCTAGTACCATTACTAATAATTCATTGAAACCATAATTTTGAACATTTATTATGTATCAGAGAGTCTATGTGTTAGTATGTTTTCCATAGTTAACAAGAGAGAAAGAAGATTTTTACATTGTAGAGTTTACATTGTGGTGACAAAAATGAACAATAAAAAAAACACATAAGCAAAGTTCTGTTAAAGAATATCTAGCTTGAGAAAGACAGAGAAGCCTCAAGGAAAGAGTGGCTCCTAAAGACTTTAAAAAAGCATTTTCACCACATAACAATGGGGTAAAAAAGCCATCCAAGTAGGTGAAGCAAATTGTTTAAGCTGAGATATCAGCACATTCTAGGTGACAACAAGAAAGCTAAGGTAACTAGAGAAGAGAGAGCAGGAAGGGTATATTATAGTTAGTGGAAGCAGCAATTGCCACATTCCATAAAATATTGTGAAAAGCAAAAATAGAGAAGGCTCTAGGTTTTACTGAACTATAAATGAAATAAACATATTTTGAACAAAGAATCAGTATGAAAAGTTCTTATGAAACTTGCTTAGGATACAATAGAGCTGATGAGTTTAGAGTGGAATATTTACTGGAGATCTAAAAGCTCTGGGCTCCATCCAAAAGGGTACAAAAGCGGTTAGTGGGGCCATCTGAGTTTCATAGAATATGGGGTAGAGACCATGTCATGGCAGACAGAAGAACAGGATACTTTATTTTATAGATGATGAAAGCTGCAAGTAGAATGCCCCAAATTCAAAAGCATTCAAATTTTGACCCCCCTCTCAAAAAAATGGTTTTGCCACAGAAGTGGATGCTCACAGTCAGCTATTAGATGGAACACAGGGTTCCCAAGGAAGGAGCTAGGGAAAGTACCCAAGGAGCTGAAGGGGTCTCCAACCCTATAGGTGGAAGAACAATATGAACTAACTAGTACCCCCAGAGCTCATGTCTCTAGTTGCATATGTAGCAGAAGATGGCCTAGTTGGCCATCATTGGGAAGAGAGGCCCCTTGGTCATGCAAACTTTATATGCCCCAGTACAGGGGAATGCCAGGGTTAAGATGTGGGATAGGTGGGTAGGGGAACGGGCGGGGGATGGGGGAGGGTTTAGGGAACTTTCTGGATAACATTTGAAATGTAAAAGAAAAAAAAATATCTAATAAAAACAGGAAAAATGGTTTTGAAGTTTAAAATTGCCTTTTTCAATCTCTGTCTCTCTCTCTGTCTCTCTCTCTCTCTGTCTCTCTCTCTCTCTCTCTCTCTCTCTCTCTCTCTCTCTCTGTTGTTGTTGTTGTGAAAGACTGAAGGTTTAATCCTAACTGAACAGTAACAGCTTGTCCTAAAATATAGTTGAACATGGAATGTTGATTACACTAAATTTGGACCTAATCCTTGTTAATAGGATATTTCAGTAGTTAAACTAGAATCCTATCTTATAGTAACCACCTAGGAAATACTGAATAAATGAATTTCATTAAAATCTATATAATGTGGTATTATTTCAACTGGTCAACTTCTATATTTAGTGCATTCAATTTTTTATTTTATTTTCTGTGTCTGAGTGTTTATCCTGCTATGTTTGTGCATCATTCATGGGTACAATGCTTCTGTAAGTTAGAGGAAGGCATTAGATATGCTGAAACTCCAGTTACAAATGATAGCTCGTTACTATAGGGGTGCTAGGAATAGACCCCAGTGAGAGAACATCCAGTGCTTCTAAGGACAGAGCAATCTCCCTGCTCTGTACAGCTACCTGAGACACTGTGCTGAGCTGGTCCCATGCCTTGCCTGCTCTGGGAGAGCTGAGGCCACCATGCTAAGGAGAGCTGGCCCAGCTTCTTTCCTGCACAGCACAAGAGATCTGACCCTGGTGGCCAGAGAACAATTGGGCCTCCACAAGGGCAAGCTGGACCACTCTTCACCTTCTGTGGTGTGGATGAGAGAGAGAGAGAGAGAGAGAGAGAGAGAGAGAGAGAGAGAGAGAGAGAGAGAGACTGGGGTGTCTGAAGACAGAAAAGTGTATTCACATATATAAAATAAAGAAATCTTAAAAAAAAATAGAGTGTCATGAATTCTGCTTGCCACTTTCACCCTTCATCAGAAAGGAAAGATGGTTCCAAAAGATCCTAAGAGTGGGAAAACTAGCCCTAGTCCACCAGAGGCTGCAGCTTTCTGGAGAGCAGGCCCTGAACCTGGCCTGAGTAGCATAGTAGAGTTGACTGATAGAATTGGGGTCCAATAAGCTGGTCCCCAAGTTATGAAACCAGAAGACCTGTCCCTGCCTGTTGCTGTCTGGCACTGGGTAAGACAGCTGCAGCCATGCTAGAGAGCTTGCCCTGGTGGTGTAGGCACAGGAGAGTCTGAATCTGATGAGAGCTATTACACAGAATCAGATATTAAGTCAGATCACATATGGTTACATGAAAGGCATTCTGTTTCTTCTGACAATGATTCTTACTGGGACAATAATTCTTACTGGTGGTTTGTATAATGATATTTGATACAACAAAAGGATAAAATGAAGGTGAGATGGTCTATAAAGCCATGTACATAGGGAGAAATGAGACAGGACATGTTTTTCCAGGGGTTTATTTTTTAGAGGGTATGTGTATGTGTGCAGATACATGTATGCCTGTGGACACATGTGCCTTTACTGTGTATGTACTTATGTAAACATGCTGGCACATGCTCAGCCAAAGAAAGACAGACACTGGGTATCTGCATCTATAACATTCTACCTGCCTTGCTTGTTTGTTTTTGTTTCTTTGCTTATACAGTGCCTCTCACTGAATCTGAATCTCTTGCCTAAGCTGGCTGCCTGCCACACTCTCAGAATCTGTTTGTGTCTATACTGCCAGTGCTGGAGTTACAGGCATGTTTGGACATGCTTGGCTTTAGCATTGATGTAGTACAGCAAGGTTCTTACCAACTGAGTCATCTCCATTCATGATGCAAGTCCTTTAAGAACATAACATAAATAAGAATTGGTACCTATTAATAATTTACATTTAATAAAATTGATATGAATTACAAATAGAGATAATGAAGCAAAATTAGTAACTCAGACTTACAGCTGTATCACTTCATATGTTCCTGTCTTCATGTTGTAGCATCATCCAGGAGGGTAGCAGAGGATAATGAATAAAATGATTGCTAAATTGATTCATAATGTGAAATTTCTAGCCTAGTTCTAAAAATTACTGTCAATTAGGTTTTGAACAAATTGCTTAAGTATAATTTCTCTCATTTATGAAATAAATATAAATGTTATTTACTTGGTCTAATTCAGGAACTAACTTACAAACAAATATAACTATATTCTAATTTTAACAGTATTTTACATTTATGCTTATTAAATAAACATTGAAGAATAATTTCATAACTGACAGATATTAATATCATGAATTTTATGCTAAACAATTTCTTAATGTGAATATTTGCTATAGTATTTTATTTTATTTTATTTTAAGCCTTATTAAATTGACAACTGGTTGAATGAACCTCATTTATTTATTTAAAAAAATGTGCTATATAATGTTTGTATTATGGTCATAGAAAATCCATTTGTAACAGTGTACTGGCTAGTTTTGGTGTCACCTTGACACAGCTGGAGTTATCACAGAGAAAGGAGCTTCAGTTGGGGAAATGCCTCCATGAGATCTAGCTGTGAGGCATTTTTTTAATTAGTGATCAAGGGCCCCTTGTGGGTGGTGCCATCTCTGGGCTGGCAGTCTTGGGTTCTATAACAGAGCAGGCTGAGCAAGCCAGGGGAAGCAAGCCAGTAAAGAACATCCCTCCAAGGCTTCTGCGTCAGTTCCTGCTTTCTGACCTGCTTGAGTTCCAGTCCTGACTTCCTTTGGTGATGAACAGCTGTATGGAAGTGTAATACAAATAAACCCTTTCCTCTCCAACTTGCTTCTTGGTCATGATGTTTTTACAGGAATAGAAACCCTGACTAAGACAAACAGCAAAACCATAAAAATAAAACTAGGAGTGCAGTGAGATTCTGACATTAAATTTCGGGCAGTAAATACACTTACCATCAGTTTTGGTAATGTGTGCTTTATCTCAGGACTCACATAGTGGAAAAACAAAAGAAACTCTTGCAAGTTGCCCTCTGACATCTATATAAGCAGAGTGCAACTGCACATCCAAGTGTAAGAATAAACTTTCATAGTGGCAGGGTTTTTCACTCACACCAAAGTTCCCAAAACAACTTTTGAGATTTATTATTTATGAAAAATACTCTAACCCATGAGCCTGTGCTTTTTCCCCAACTAGCTTGGCACTTAACCCATTTATTCTAGTCTAGGTCCTACCACATGGTTAGTTACCTCTCCTCGGGTTCATGTACCCTTATCCATCAGTTTTTCGGACAAATCTCCTCTGGTGCCTAACTAACTCAGAATCCTCTTTCCCTGCCAGAACTCTAACCTCCTATTTCCATCCAAAGCTAATAAGCCAAAAGATTTCTTTTTTTTGTTAAAGATTTATTTATTTATTATATGTAAGTACACTCTAGCTGTCTTCAGACACTCCAGAAGAGGGCATCAGATTTCATTACGGATGGTTGTAAGCCACCATGTGGTTGCTGGGATTTGAACTCGGGACCTTTGGAAGAGCAGTCGGGTGCTCTTACCCACTGAGCCATCTCACCAGCCCAAGATTTCTTATTATCAGTTAATACTTCCATAAACTACACAAGAGATTTTTCTCTACAAGTTCCCCTTTTAGTAAAATGAAAAGCTTTCTCTTATAATAATAAAATATATACAATAATAACAAGTGTGACAACTATAAGGTAATATTACAGTCATAATATTCAGTCCATATTGATGTGTTAAAATGGTCTCATCTGAACAGTGCACTAGGCGAAAACAGTTCCATGTGGAAGAGGTTTTATTGGGAGAGAAGTTTTATTGGTAGAGAGAGAGAAAAGGTAGTGGCAGAAAGAGAAAAGGGTGAGAGAAAGAAAGAGAAAGAGAGAGAGAGAGAGAGAGAGAGAGAGAGAGAGAGAGAGAGAGAGAGAGAAACATTCTCCTTATTTATAAGAAAAATGGCATAACACAGGTAAAGGTGGGAGGTGAACAGAGTGGATGCTGGGAATGCTGCAGGTTGTGCTGGCACCTAACTGATGTCAAAGGTTTGGGAGGTCTTGATGCCAACACATATGTATTTGGCAACCATGGAGAATATACTCTACTGTCTATCCTATTTTAATGAGTTCAGGATTCTATACCTAAGTCAATTTCTATCACAACTTGTATTACTAACCAAAACATCTTCATAGACTTAAAATCTTTTCCTATATCCTACACAACCTAATTTATATGTAAGAATATAGTTATTTAGCTTTCAAACTCATCAGAGTGATCAGAAAGAATAACCATTACCTTAGTATGCAGGAAGTGAAGGCAAGCAGCTTCCAAAAACTACAGAAATAATAGAGAAAGCTGATTGCCTGATTAATTCCTCCAAATTCCTCTGTGTTGTTGGAGCATCATTTCCAACCTTCCTGGCACATACTATCTTAAAGATTTTTCTGTAAAGCAGGACTTCCCTACCTTGTGCTTGCATAGATCAGCAGTAGACTACCCTGTGTTTCATTTGTACAGTTAGGATAGTACTTTGTCTTCAGTGAGGCAAGGTCAGTTTCTTGCCCAGTGCCACTTGTGAAGCAAACTCCATAAGGAGATTTTTTGATGCCCATCACCTTCTTTGTATTGGAATGAAGGTGCTACCAGGAGCAGACTTGTCTCATTTTCAAAAATTAAGACCCTTTATTTTAGAAACATCTTTAAATTCCATATTCTATAGATTTCTGAAGATTTTGAAGACCAAAATCTATAGTACGTCTTAATCTTTTGTTTGTTCTTACTATTTACTATGTTTTCAACCTAGGAATTACATTTTATTGTAATTACCTAACGAGTATTTAACATGACCATGAGTTTGATTATTTTTTAACTTACATTTCTTACTTATCCTAATAGATTGTAATGGCAACTTTCTAAAAGACTAGACCTTGGTGCTGAATTTTTAATAATTACATAGATAAAAAGATTTGATACATATTGTCTTAGTTATGGTTTTATTGCTATGAACAGACACCATGATCAAGATAACTCTTAAGGACAGCATCTTATATAGGGCTGGCTTACAAGTTCAGAGGTTCAATCCATTATCTTCAAGGCAGGAACATGGTGGCATCCAGGCAGGACAGGCATGGTGCAGGAGGAGCTGAGGGTTCTACATCTTTATCTGAAGGTTGCTAGCAGAATACTGGCTTCCAGGCAGCTAGGATGAGGGTTTTAAAGCCCACACCCACAGTGCCACACCTACTCTAACATGGTCAAAGCTACTTCAACAGGGTCACACCTTCTAATAGTGCCAATTCCTGGGCTGAGAATATATAAACCACCACACATAGTATGTTGTTACCAAATGTAGCCTTAATTTTGTATCAATTACAAGTATTTAAACAAATATAATCAAATGTAACCTTAATTTTGTATCAATATACCAAGATCTATACCAATATAACCAAATATAACCTTAATTTTTATCAATATGCAAATGTTTGTACCAATGTAAGATTTTTGGCAAGTAGTAACTAGGTAGTTTAAGAATAGATTGAGGAATCTACTATTTATTCTTATTATCCCTTTATTATATTCCTCCTTTTTTCTTTTCTTCCCTTCTTCCCCTTTTCACTTAGCATATGAAAAAGAAAGATAGAGGAAAGAAAACAAAAAAGAGAAATCCGTGAGTCTAACCTCCTATATTTTGTTTCCTCCATGACTAAGACAGTTAATAGCTTGTAAACATCCTCTTTCACAATGATAATCACCCAAAGAATGACCAAAACCCACCCATCCCTCCTTTTGGGAATGTATACATTGCTATCATAAAATTGCTTCTTGATGACTGAGAGTGTCAGTTTTCCTCCTTTGGAGGCCCAAGAAAATTTAAATATTGGTCACAAAGAAAGCTAGATATAGTATTTGCTGCCCAATCTTCATGCTGAGAAATCCAGAGCTTAACTGAAGTTCTGACTGGAACAGTCTGTGGAACTGCATGATATAGCTAGCTATTTTGAAATTGTACCAGATGAAGATTCTGCATTGAGGTAGTCTGAGGTAGGATAAAGCAAGATGCTGGAATAAATATGTCTCAGTGTCTCAGCATCCCTGAAAGTGAACCTTGTCAGGGCTATCTTCATTAATGTCTGTAAACAATAAAATCTCATGGGTGATATACATTTCTGCAATAACATATGGAATGTGTAATGCACACAATTCAATTAAAAGTGAGCATGTAAGGAATCTGTCTTTCTTTCTAAGTTAGTTTGGATTGTATAATCAAACTATGACATACATTTTCAACTATGCCTTTTGAAAGGATAACATGTTAAGTCTTGAGGGTTCTGTACCAAACAAGATTTTTTGGATAGACATAGCTGACATTTTGGATAGAAACATTTTAATTTCTCAGCTAGTGTCAGACCTATTCCCATGTAGGAGGACCAGCAATGTTAGTTATCTGCTTTGTTGGTCTTCTTGATTTCTTTCATGTCTGTGATAAGGACTTCAGGGAGTCTCCCTTTATTAAAGCTGATTTTTATCAATTTGTTAGGAATCCACAGCTTTTCTTTTCCCATAGAAACATATACAAAGTCTCTTCCTCAGTATAACATATTTCTCTTCCTCCATTTTGAAGTTAGGATACACGTAATATAAACAGGCTGATTTATTTCAGCAGTTTTTTATTTGTTTGTTTGTTTGTTTGTTTGTTTTTGTTTGTTTGTTTTTACATAATTCAATGTCTTGCAATAGCCCTTGAGTTTTTGTTTGTTTTGTTTTGTTTTTTGTTTTTTGTTCCTCATCATTCAAAAATTTAAACTTAAGAAATTTAAAATAAAATTTAAAATAAATCAATTTAATTTCTGGGTAATTTGTTACCTCTTTTTGTTTGTTAAGTATATCCTCTAAAATATAATTAGATCTCTATACAACTTCTTTTTCCTGTAGGATCATATGGTATATATGTTATATGCTTTACATTATAATATGCCAATATTGTTTAATTTTTTTAGGGACATATGCCAAAACTTTTTCATTCTTAATTTGTAAAGGTATTTCCATAATTGTCATAATTTCTAATAAGTATATAATTTAAGAACCAGCCTTTTCAGAATCTAAAGTGGTTCACCCTTGAAATCCTGAACAGGGTCTATGATGTGGTGTTAACAATTTTAATTTTCCAAAATATGAAAATGAAATACATCCATTTGTCAAATTTCATTTCTTTGTTTCCATGCAGGTAATGTAGTTTGGTTATAGAAAGAATTGGTAGAACATTTCCTTATAATTTCCTTGGCCAATTGCCAGTGACAGGAAAATCTTTTTTTAAACTTTTGTTAACATGATGGCACTTTTAAAAAATGAAATTCTGATGCTTTTAGCATATTTCCTATTACTACCTGATTAATGTTATTAGCTTGTGTTATAGGGCCTAGTAGACCCATATGGGTTCTGATTTGTGTTATAGACAATGAATGATGTCTATTTCAGCTCCATGTCTTTGGAAAATTCTCAGATCCTCCCGAATTATCCATTTCTGTCATTGAGAATATATGCAGCTTGTTTGTGAATATTTTTCACAAAAAGGCTCTGTGGCGTAATATTAACAAGCCATAGCTCTTGGCATATACCTCTGTCTTAGAATGGTATAGTTCCGAGGTCTGGTTGCCCATCTTAGGCTTATGACCTTCATTGCACACCTAGTTCCCCAATTCAGACCAAAGCCACAATTATATATTCCATGGCTCTTTCATAATGCTGGAAATTTGCTGCCTGTGCCTCTTGGAAGTGACCTTGCTTGCTGGAACCTTGCTGCAGGGTAAGGCAGACCTGCTTGAAAAACAAAAGCTGAATACAGTTGAAACACAATAGGATAACAGCTTCTCTTGGGAGAACTAGGAAGTCTTATTCAGATGCAAATTAGCAGCCACAAATCTTAGGCTCTGGTCTCCCTGTGTGGGGGAGGTGACCTGGAGAATTCACAGTGAGACTGTTTTTCATGTAAAACAGGCCATGTTCCAAGTTAACTCTCATGGCTGAAAAGGATTTTTAGCAATCTTCAATAGGTAATCTCTCATATTGGAATAATTCCTAGACCAGTCCAAGAATGAGTTAGACTAACTGGTCACACTGAAGGAAAGAGAAAAATCATTATAGCTCTTTCTTATGACTAAATTTTTTAAAAGTCAAAATCTACAGTCTCTAATGTTCTCTGTCCTGTAAGATTAAAACATGCTTGAAGCAAGACAGCTTAGCTTGTCCAAGATTTGGGACAAAGGCAAGAAAACGTGGGTTAAAACTATACATGCGTTTGTGTGTGGTGTTTTTCTGGAAACTACCTAATGAAAGGGCATGTAATGTTTTGCTGGATTGAGTACTTGAGAGGCCACATGATGTGATGTTTGGATAGAGTATAAGTATAACTCAAAAGACAACAGATGACATTCTTGAATTGGTTTATCTTACTTTCTATGCTGACATTTGCTTGTCATGACTTCATAGAAAAAAAAAAAAAAAACACCAAAGAACTTCTGGTGGCATTCTGGCTGCTTCTTGCAACTACCACAGGCATGTGTGGATCAGTAGAGCCGCAGGGATTCATTGAATCAAACTGCTCTAACTAAATCATGCTTGGTGTTTGCCTAGTGAATTGAACTGCAACTGCTGAGTCATATTTTGTGTTTGGCTATTGTAGTGGACTGGGAACAGCAGAGATTGGAATCTCCACAAAGAAATATTTCTTTCTTTTCTTTTTAAAATTTTAAATATTTTCTTTATTTACATTTCAAATGTTATCACCTTTCCTAGTTTTTCCCCCCCAAATCCCCCCTAAACCCCCTATACCCTCCCCCCCTCCTCCTGCTCCCCAACCCACTCATTCCTATTCCTGGTCCTGGCATTCCCCTGTACTGGGGCATAGAGCCTTCACAGGACCAAGGACCTCTTCTCCCATTGATGACCTACTAGGCCATCCTCTGCTACATATATAGCTAGAGCCACAAGTTCCACCATGTGTTTTCATTGATTTGTGCTATAGTTCCAAGGAGCTCTGAGGGTACTTGTTAGTTCATATTGAAGTTCCTCCTATGGGGCATCAGACCCCTTCAGCTCCTTAGGTACTTTCTCTAGCTCCTCCATTGAGGACCTTGTGCTTCATCCAATGGATGACTGAGCATCCAGTTCTGTATTTAACAGGCAATGGCAGAGCCTCACAGGAGACAGCTATATCAGGTCCTGTCAGCAGGCTCTTATGGGCATCTGCCTAGTGTCTAGGTTTGGTGGTTGTTTATGGGATGGATCCCCAAGTGAGCCAGTCTCTGGATGGTCATTCCTTCAGGTTTTGCTCCAATCTTTGTCTCTGTAAATCCTTCCATGGGTATTTTGTTCCCCATTCTAAGAAGGAATGAAGTACAAAGAACTAAACAGGTCCACAACCCCCATTTCCTTTTAACTTTTCTTTCCCCTACCTTTGCTGGGTAGTGGACTAGAAAGGAGGTTGAAGTGATAAAGAACCATAAGTAAAGTAAGTTTTGAAAAATCTAAGCCTAGAACCCTGTTTTAAACAATCCTTTTTTTTCTTTTTTTTTAAATTTTTTCCATTTTTATTGGGTATTTTCATTTTTTTCAATTTTTATTAGATATTTTCTTCATTTACATTTCAAATGCTATCCAGAAAGTCCCCTATACACTCCCCCCACCCTGCTCCCCTACATACCCACATCCACTTGTTGGCCCTGGTGTTCCTCTGTACTGGGGCATATAAAGTTTGCAAGACCAAGGGTCCTCTCTTCCCAATGATGGCTGACTAGGCCATCTTCTTCTACATATGCAGCTAGAGACATGAGCTCTGGGGGTACTGGTTAGTTCATATTATTGTTCAACCAATAGGGTTGCAGACCCCTTCAGCTCCTAAGGTACTTTTTTTAGCTCCTCCATTGGGGGCATGTGTTCAATCCAATAGCTGATTGTGAGCATCCACTTCTGCGTTTTCAAGGAACTGGGATAGCTTCACGAGAAACAGCTATATCAGGGTGCTTTCACCAAAATCTTGCTGGCATACGCAATAGTGTCTGCCTTTAGTGGCTGATTATGAGATGGATCCCCAGGTGGGGCAGTCTCTGGATGGTACATCCTTTCCTCTCAGCTTGAAACATTGTCTCTGTAACTCCTTCCATGGATATTTTGTTCCCAATTCTAAGAAGGGGCAAAGTGTCCATACTTTGGTCTTCCTTCTTTATTTTCTTGTGTTTTCCAAATTGTATCTTGGGTATTCTAAGTTTCTGGGCTAATATCCACATATCAGTGAGTACATGTTATGTGAGTTCTTTTGTGATTGGGTTACCTCACTCAGGATGATACCCTCCAGATCCATCCATTTGTCTAGGAATTTCATAAATTCGTTGTTTTAAATAGCTGAGTAGTACTCCATTGTGTAAATGTACCAAATTTTCTGTATCCATTCCTCTGTTGAGGGACATCTGGGTTCTTTCCAGCTTCTGGCTATAATAAATAAGGCTGCTATGAACATATTGGAACACATGTCCTTATTACCAGTTGGAACATCTTCTGGGTATATGCCCAGGAGAGGTATTGCTGGATCTTCTGGTAGTACTATGTCCAGTTTTCTGAGAAACCACCAGACTGATTTCCAGAGTGGTTGTACCAGCTTGCAATCCCACCAACAATGGAAGAGTGTTCCTCTTTCTCCACATCTTTGCCAGCATCTGCTGCCATCTGAATTTTTTATCTTAGCCATTCTGACTGGTGTGAGGTGGAATCTCAGGGTTGTTGTGATTTGCATTTCCCTGATGATTAAGGATGTTGAACATTTTTTTAGGTGCTTCTCACCCATTCGATATTCCTCAGTTGAGAATTCTTTGTTTAGCTCTGTGCCCTATTTTTTAATGGGGTTAATTGAATTACTGGAGCCCATCTTCTTGAGTTCTTTTTATATATTTGATATTAGTACCCTATCTGATTTATGATTAGTAAAGATCCTTTCCCAATCTGTTGATGGTCTTTTTGTCTTATTGACAGTGTCTTTTGCTTACAGGAGCTTTGCAATTTATGAGGTCCCATTTGTCAATTCTCAATCTTACAGCACAAGCCATTGCTGTTCTATTTAGTAATTTTTAGGGTTGCCCATATCTTTGAGGCTTTTCCCCACTTTCTCCTCTATAAGTTTTACTGTCTCTGGTTTTATGTGGAGTTCCTTCATCCACTTACAATTAACCTTAGTACAAAGAGATAAGAATGGATCAATTCGCATTCTTCTACATGGTAACTACCAGTTGTGCCAGCACCATTTGTTGAAAATGCTGTCTTTTTCCACTGGATGGTTTTAGCTCCCTTGTCAAAGATCAAGTGACCATAGGTGTGTGGGTTCATTTCTGGGTCTTCAATTCTATTCTATTCGTCTACCTGTCTGTTGCTGCTATACTGGTACCATGAAGTTTTGTTTTTTTTTTTTTTATCACAATTGTTCTGTAGTACAGCTTTCAGTCAGGCATGGTGATTCCACCAGAGATTCTTTTATCATTGAGAAGATTTTTTGCCATCCTAGGTTTTTTGTTATTCCAGATGAATTTGCAAATTGCCTTTTCTAACTCAGTAAAGAATTGAGTTGGAATTTTTGCTTTTTTTTGTTTTTGTTTTTGTTTTTGGTTTTGGTTTTTTGTTTTTGTTTTTTTTTGAGACAGTGTTTCTCTGTATAGCCCTGGCTGTCCTGGAACTCACTCTGTAGACCAGGCTGGCCTTGAACTCAGAAATCCATCTGCCTCTGCCTCCCGAGTGCTGGGATTAAAGGCATGTGCCAACATACCCAGCGAATTGGAATTTTGATGAGGATTGCATTGAATCTGTATATTGCTTTTTCAGGATAGCCATTTTTATTATATTGATCCTGCCAATCCATGGCCATGGGAGATATTTTCATCTTCTGAGATATTTGATTTCTTTCTTCAGAGACTTGAAGTCCTCATCATACAGATCTTTCATTTCATTAGTCAGTGTCACTCCAAGTTATTTTATATTTTTTGTGACTATTGTGAAGGATGTTGTTTCCCTAATTTCTTTCTCAGCCTGTTTATCCTTTGTGTAGTGAAAGGCCACTGATTTGTTTGAGTTAATTTTATATTCAGCTACTGCACTGAAGCTGTTTGTCAGGTTTAGGTGTTCTCTGGTGGAATTTTTAGGGTCACTTATATACTATCATATCATCTGCAAATAGTGATATTTTGACTTGTTCCTTTCCAATTTGTATCCCCTTTATCTCCTTTGTAGTCAAATTGCTCTGGCTAGGACTTCAAATACTATACTGAATAGGTAGGGAGAAAGTGGGCAGCATTGTCTAGTCCCTGATTTTAGTGGGATTGCTTCTAGCTTCTCTCCATTTACTTTGATGTAGGCTACTGGTTTACTGTAAATTGCTTTTATTATGTTTAGGTATGGGCCTTAAATTCCTGATCTTTCCAAAACTTTTATCATGAATGGGTGTTGAATTTTGTTGAATGCTTTCTCAGCATCTAACAAGATGATCATGTGATTTTTGTCTTTGAGTTTGTTTATATAGTGGATTACATAGTTGGATATCCATATATAATACCATCCCTGCATCCCTGGATTGAAGCCTACTTGATTATGATGGATGATTCTTTTTGTTTTTTGTTTGTTTGTTTGTTTGTTTGTTTTCCAGGGTGGGTTTGAGACAGAATTTCTCTGTATAGCCCTGGCTGTACTGGAACTCACTTTGTAGACCAGGTTGGCCTAGAATTCAGAAATCTGCCTGACTCTGCCTCCATAGTGCTGGGATTAAAGGCATGTGCTACCATGCCCAGCTGGGATGATTGTTCTTGTATTCATTTAGCAAAAATTTTATTGAGTATTTTTGCATCGATATTCATAAGGGAAATTGGTCTGAAGTTCTCTATCTTTGTTGGGAATTTTTAGGTATCAGAGTAATTGTGACTTCATATAATGAATTGGGTTGAGTACCTTCTGTTTCTATTATGTGGAATAGGTTGAGAAGAACTGGAATTAGGTCTTCTTTGAAGGTCTGATAGAACTCTGCATGAAACCCATCTGGTCCTGTTTTGTGTGTGTGTGTGTGTGTGTGTGTGTGTGTGTGTGTGTGTGTGTGTGTGTTGGGAGACTATTAATGACTGCTTCTATTTCTTTAGGGGATATAGGACTGTTTAGGTCATTAACCTGACCCTGATTTAACTTTGGTACATGGTATCTGTCTAGAAATTTGTCCATTTCATCAAGCTTTTCCAGTTTTGTTGAGTATAGCCTTTTGTAGAAGGATCTGATGGTGTTTTTTATTTCCTCAGGATAAGTTGTTATGTCTTTCATTTCATTTCTGATTTTGTTAGTTAGGATGCTGTCCCTGTGCCCTCTAGTGAGTCTGACTAAGGGTTTATCTGCCGTGACCCCAGTTGTTGGCCTCAGAGACTGGGAATAAGGACACTCACGCCAAGATAGATTCTTCAACAGCAATCTCGATCTTTTACTCAAGGCAGTAGCAGTGTCCTCTCTCAGACATCTCGGGCAGTGAACTCCTCCAGTAAACTCCTCTTTCCTGTGATGATGATCACCCTCAAGGCAGTTCAATATATACACAGCCCTCTTACATCATCTCACTCTACTCATTGCTCTCCAATCATCATCATCCCGCTCCTAGCAAGAGTTGTACACGCAGGCAGGACAACAGATCATTGGCTAACACTATGGTAAGGTTATATGACATTTCAGATAATGTGGTAGGCGAGGATGACTCTGCTTGCCTTTTTCAGAAATTTTAGTAAAGAGGATGGGGTTACAAGGCTTGGCACTAATCTGGGTGCCATCTTAGCTCAGTGGTTATGCCCACTTCCCACATTTATCTATCTTGTTTATTTTGTCAAAGAACTAGCTCCTGGTTTGGTTGATTCTTTGAATAGTTCTTTTTGTTTCCACTTGGTTAATTTCAGCCCTGAGTATGATTATTTCCTATTGTGTACTCCTCTTGGATGATTTTGCTTCCTTTTGTTCTAGAGCTTTCAGGTGTGTGGTCAGATTGCTATTATATGCTCTCTCTAGTTTCTTTTTGGAGGCACTCAGAGCAATGAGTTTTCCTCTTAGGAATGCTTTCATTGTGTCCCATAAATTTAGATATGTTGTGATTTCATTTTCATTAAACTCTAAAACGTCTTTAATTTCTTTCTTTATCTCTTCCTTGACCAAGGTATCATTGAGTAGTGTTTTGTTCGGTTTGCACATGAATGTTGGCTTTGTCTCATTTATTTTGTTATTAAAGATCAGCCTTAATTTGTGGTGATCTGATAGGATGCGTGGGACAATTTCAATATTTTTGTATCTACTGAGGACTGTTTTGTGACCAATGCTATGGTCAGTTTTGGAGAAGGTATCATGAGGTCCTGAGAAGAAGGTATATCCTTTTGTTTTAGGATAAATATTCTGTAAATATCTGTTAAATCTATTTGTTTCATAGCTTCTGTTAGTTTTACTGTGTCTCTGTTTAGTTTCCGTTTCCAGGATCTGTCCATTGGTGAGAGTGGGGTGTTGAAGTCTCCCACTATTATTGTGTGAGGTACAATATGTGCTCTAGCATTTGGAGCATAGATATTCAAAATTGAGAGTTTATCTTGGAAGATTTTTAACTTTGATGAGTATGAAGTGCCCCTCCTTGTCTTTTGTGATAACTTTGGGTTGGAAGTTGATTTTATTCGATATTAGAATGGGTACTCCAGCTTGTTTCTTCAGACCGTTTGCTTGGGAAATTATTTTCCAGCCTTTCACTCTGAGGTAGTGTCTGTCTTTTTCCTTTGGTGGGTTTCCTGTAAGCAGCAAAATCTTGGGTCCTGTTTGTGTTGCCAGTCTGTTAGTTCATGTCTTTATATTGGGGAATTGAGTCCATTAATATTAAGAGATAATAAGGAAAAGTAACTGTTGCTTCCTGTTACTTTTGTTGTTAGAGTTGGGACTCTGTTCTTGCAGCTGACTTATTTTAGGTCTGTTGAAAGATTACTTTCTTGGTTTTTCTAGGGCATAGTTTCCATCCTTGTGTTAATGTTTTCCTGTTATTATTCACTGAAGGGCTGGATTCGTGGAAAGATATTGTGTGAATAAGTTTTTGTAATGGAATACTTTGGTTTCTCCATCTATGGTAATTGAGAGTTTAGCTGGTTATAGTAGCCTTGGCTGGAATGTGTGTTCTCTTAGGGTCTGTACAACATCTGTCCAGTATAGTCTTGCTTTCATTGTCTCTGGTGAGAAGTCTGGTGTAATTCGAATAGGTCTGCCTTTATATGTTACTTGACCCTTTTCCCTTACTGCTTTTAATATTCTGTCTTTGTTTATTGGGTTTGTTGCTCTTATTATTAAGTGTTGGGAGGAATTTCTTTTCTGGTCCAGTCTATTTGGAGTTCTGTAGGCTTCTTGTATGTTCATGGTCATCTCTTTCTTTAGGTAGGGGTAGTTTTCTTCTATAATTTTGTTGAAGGTATTTGCTGGCCTTTAAGTTGAAAAATCTTCATTCTCATCTATACCTATTAATCTTTGATTTGGTCGTCTCATTTGTTCTGGATTTACTGGATGTTTTGAGGTAGGATCTTTTTGCATTTTGCATTTTCTTTGATTGTTGTGCTATTCTCTATGGAATCTTCTGCACCTGAGATTCTCTCTTCCATCTCTTGTATTCTTTTGCTGATGCTCACATCTATGGTTCCTGATTTCTTTCCTAGGATTTCTATCTCCAGAGTTGTCTTCTTTTGTGATTTCTTCATTGTTTCTACTTCCATTTTTAGATCCTGGATGGTTTTGTTCTATTACATCACCTGTTTGGTATTGTTTTCCTGTAACTCTCTAAGGGATTTTTGTGTTTCCTCCTTAAGGGCTTCTAGTTGTTTACCTGTGTTTTCCTGTATTTCCTTCTTAAAGTCCTCCACTATCATCATGAGAAGTGACTTTAGATTCATGTTCTGCTTTTCTGGTGTGATGGTCTATACAGGAATTTCTATGCTGGAAGAGTTTGGTTCTGATGATGCCAAGTAACCTTGGTTTCTGTTGTTTCTGTTCTTATGCTTGCCTCCTGCCATCCGATTATCTCTAGTGATTGCTGCCCTCAATATATCTCATTCGAGCCTGTCCTTCCTATAATCCCAGTTGATTCAGGATTCCTCAGAGTCCAGCTTTCTCTGTGAGCCTTTGATTGTGGGCTCCTGTGTACCTGACATTCTGGGTGTGTCAGAGTTCTTGGCAGTCAAACTTCCTCTGAGACCCCAAAATACTCCTGTGACCCAGATCCTCTTATACTGGGATCCTGTTATCCTAAGATCATGGGCTTGTTACAGTGTCTGGAAGTGGTGTCTCTTTTGAGGACCGAGGAGTTGTCTGGTTTGTTTGAAACCAAGGTAAACCAGTACTGATCAAAAGGAACTGGAGCCTCTGGTCAGGAAGGGCTCCCTGTCTTTGTTATTGCTATCACAGGCCCATCACTATTGGATTGGAAATGATGTTGTGTTCTGTTCACCAGTGATCATAAGATCTCGTGGAGAGTCCTCTAGAGAATGTGGGGTGTCTGCCGATTCTGCGCCCTAGGTGACCTGGTGCTGGTGCATACTGGAAAGGACTTGTACAATCCAGTTTTTTCACCCTCTTAATTAAGGCTAAAATAAACTTTAAAGACCTTTGAGTTTACCTAATTTTTAAAAGATAGGATATTCTAGGTAATTTATCTTTTGAAATTATTTTTTTTTAATTTATGTGTTTATAATTAGAAGTTATACTTAGTTGAAATCTTTCCATTCCTGTCTCTTCAGTGTTTAAGATTTAATATTAATATGAAATTCCTAGGCAAATGGATGGATCTGGAGGCCATCATCCTGAGTGAGGTAACCCAATCACAAAAGAACTCACATAACATGTACTTACTGATATGTGGATATTAGCCCAGAAACCTAGACTACCCAAGATACAATTTACTAAACACATGAAACTCAAGAAGAAGGAAGATCAAAATGTGGACACGTCACCCCTTCCTAGAATTAAGAACAAAGCACACATTGAAGGAGTTACAGAGATCATGTGTGAAGCTGAATCCAAAAGATGGACCTAATGACTGCGGCTGCCAGGGATCTATCCCACAATCAGCCACCAAACATAGACACTATAAGTATACGGTCGTTCTATCACGACTTTCCCGGGACTATATCGACAGAACACCCTCTGATATGGTCACGGACCGTTTGTACCTCCACCTACGAGTGTCAGTCGATAATCTACCTTGTGTCCCAAGGGTTCCTTCCTCGATCTCTTTCATGGGTTCCTCGACTTCCCCAGAAGTTGGGATATCCACCTTCTTATTGTACTTGTAACTAGTACCCCCTGAGCTGCATATATAGAAGAGGGTGGCCTAGTTGGCCATCATTGGGAAAAGAGGCCCCTTGGTCATGCAGACTTTATATGCCCCACTACAGGGGAATGCCAGGGCCAGGATGTGGGAGTGGGTGGGTAAGGGAGCAAGACCGGGAGGGGGGAGGGTATAGGGAACTTACTGGATAACACTTGAAATGTAAATGAAGAAAATATCTAATAAAATTTGGAAATTTTTTTAAATATTAATTAATTTATTAATCTATTAATATATTTATTTATTCAACATTAAAAAATAAGATGTGTCATCTCAAGAAATATACAACTTTACCTTACTCAGATTCCTTACAAAATGCTAAAGCTCAACTTTTTCTAAAAGATAAAAGGAGAATTGGTCAATGGTTATATTTGAACATAAATAGTATGTTTCTTTTCTAAGACAACTTTCAGTTTGATGTGTTTGAATGTTGCTTAAATAGGTTTGCTCTTTATTCATCTACAGAAATTCACAAAATGCACATTCATCATGTCAATTTGTAATTGGAGTTTTTATTGTCCATTTAGATGAGTAAATTATTTATGTTTGTAATACTAAATACTTCAATGATTTATCTTCTGCACATTGTATTTAAACCTTGTTGTCTATGAATTCATTACTCTTGCTTGTCCAAATTTTACAAATAAGAAAACTGAGACCATGGAATGATAAGTGCTGTGATCCAGATCATACCATTCACAATAGATCTGAGATCACACAATCAGCCTGTTCTAATGTTTTAATCAGTATGGTCTCTCTTAAGGTGCTTATAAAAGAAAGTCATCCATACCATCAATAAAGAGATAAGCCATTGTCCCAAACCAAATGAATTATTTTCATTTCTTTATGGGTTTAGAAATGAATCTTCAGATGCTTTTCCATTCATTAAAAGGCTGATCGCCCAACTCCCCCAGAGGGACTCTCTGTAGCTTAGAACCTTGTAATAAAAGGAGTATTCTTAATTATTTCTGTTGTTTCAACCTGAAAGACTCCCATCCTGTCTGTTACTCAAAACCCCTTGAAAAAAACATGAACAATTGACTAATATAAAAATTAAACAAGTAAATTAAAAGTAGTATTGACAAGAACAACTTCGTTTGAGTAAAATATCATTCTAGATGAAATATAAAAATATTGTGCTAGGTCATTAATAATTTATTATTTTATAGAATATTAATTTTTATTAATATTCTTTTACTTTTATAATTCAGCCTTGAGTTCTGAAGTTAGCCATGTAAATATTTTAATAAGGACCAAAAATTGAGGTTAGAAACTTTGATACAGAGCATTCTGTTAACAATATAATATGTCTAAGGGCATATGCTTCAAATTATATTCAGCTTGTTAATATTTTCAACAGATGTTATAGCATCATAAAATACTACAATAAATTTTGAAGTTGACTACATGATTTCTATTGGAAAATTATGAATTATTATACAAGCTTATAAAGTGAAGCAATATATTAATCATCTGTTTCCATTCATCAAAACAATTAGAATTTGTCAAATTCTATCTTAGTGAAGGAAAACATGAAATAAGCGTTTTTGGAGCTTCACTCTTGATCATGTTATCCTTATACACATATAAGAAATGGAAGAGGAGCAACTGATTCCTCCACTACTTTTCTCCGTGTAAATGGCTGGGCCCATTGTAACTGAAGTTCCTTTTTTTTTTTTTTTTTTCACTTAATGTTTATTGAATACTCACAATACAAGGGAACTATATTAAGTACTCTATAATAGCACAGGACGTGGGTATGATGCTTCAAAGGGTTTCCAACATCCACAAGCATTGTCTTGCTTTGAGTTATGAGATAGGAAACACTGGTATGAAACTGACTCCCAGCATGGTTAATTATACTCCCCAAAGTCACAGGAGTAATTGCAAAACTAGAGCTACAAAGCAGTAATGGTAATAATAAAAAGCAGAGAGGTAGCAGGCCAGCATGATGTTCATAGAAATAGCCCATCAAAAGGTTCTGCTTCATAAAAGTCGTCATTTTAAAGCAGTGTTAAATGGCTTGTTCATACATGGAAGTCACAGCAAACTGGCTCTATCATTAAGATTTAAGATTCTTTTGATTAATACAGACCAACTTTCTGCAATAATAGTGTTTTAAAGAATGGTTGGTATATTCTTATATCATGCTTTCTTCTCTACTTGCTGAAATTTAATTGAAAAAACAAGCTTCTTGAAAGGCACCCTAGGAATAAATAGAGTATGTAATGAGCAGCCATTATACATGATTTCTTCACTCGTGTGGAACCCCTATAACCTACTAATGAGTTCACCACTTGTGAGGTACTAAGGCCTTTTGTTTCAACTAGGTTAATCATATTTTATGACCAACCATTATGTCTCTTCTATTCATGTGTACTTCATCGCTTGGTAAAGAATTCATATTTTATGGTCCAGTTTATTATTTGACTGCACTTGAAAAAGATATCCTATATGAATATCTTGTTTGATATGCAAAATGCATTAAAGTCTTCTACCTTTACAAACAGACACTAAACATTATTTAAAATATATAATTAAGATAAGAAAACTGAAAGTTATGGGTTCTTAAGTATAACATTAACACTGTAAGTACACAAATACTTTCTTTTCCCAATGTTGATTGTAATTATGGTTCTTACTTATAATGCTTGTCTTCTTTACACATACAAATCACACTCACACACACACACACATACTAAAATTTACCATTAACCTGAATCTTCTTAGTGACCAGCTACAATAGTTAACATTGTAACTATTCCACTCACAGTTGAGTAATCAGGTACAGAAAGAGTAAGTTACTTTTCCATGTGACGGAGCAGCAACCTTGAATGTTGATTCATCCTGAGTAGCCTTTGCATACATTACAGATTTTCCTGCTCTCATTACTTCCACTGGGTCAGACTTGACAAGATGGCAAGGATTCCTTCTTACTTTCTGCTCCACTCTCCGTCCATTCATTTCTTCATTCCCTCTCAACATGTATTATTGTATTTCCATACAGGTTTTTCATTGTTTAAAAATTAAGTACCCAAAGCAAATGCAACAAAGTCATTCCTTGCAAGTCTTTACAGTTTCAGAGCATAGTCAGGTAACAAGATATTAACAAAGAAGACACTTTCAGAAAGTGATAAGTGGCTGGGAAAGCTAGGGAGTGTAATGTTAAAATATGGAAAGGGGGATGGTGGAAAAGGGGAGTGCCTATCTTAAACTAGAAATCTTTCGGAGGATGATATCTGGACTGTGAACAATCTGAGGATGGCACCAATTAATCCAGGCTCAGGTGTTCCTGACAGAAAGAACATCAAAAGCAAAGGCCTAAAGTGGGAATAAGGCCAGTCTAGTGAAGTCATAAATAGATGCCACTTTAGTCAGCTGACTTTAATGAGCTCAGAGGAAAGAGGTAGGTACAGTCTTGGAGAGCATAGCAAGCAATGCCTTGAAGAGCCTTGAATCTGGGATTCAGTTCATTTTACTGCTTCATTTTATCATTTAACTATCCAGTGTATTTAAATTTTTAAAGTTATATATATATATATATATATATATATACATATACACATACATACATGCAATGGTGTTTTGCTTGTATGTATGTCTGTGTGAGGGTATTAGAGTCCCCGGAACTAGAGTTATAGACAGTTGTGAGCTGACATGTGACTGCTGGAAATTGAATCAGGGACCACTGAAAGAGTAGTCAGTGCTCTTAACCTCTGAACCATCTCTCCACCCACCCCCATACAGGGTATTTTAAATTTTATATATATATAAGTGCCTAGTTGTTCTTACCAATGAGGTAATTAGCATGTGTTGCTTTGGCACATGGTTACATTGTGATTCATATTAAATAAATCTATTTAACTAAAGTTCAAGGGGGAAAAATGTTCAATCCTCTCCTATAGTGTTCTGAGATAAGGCCATTCATAGTCAAAATATAGTCACTCTTTCATATAAGAAAACACAGGAATGGCTTACTCCTAGTAAACTGCAATCTAGTATTCATTGATCAACGCCCCCCCCCCCTTCATCTGCTAACTTTTCCGTCCTCTGGTAGTCAAGATTGGCTTCTCAACCACATGATCACTGTGTTTAGATGCCATGCATTATTTTTTTCTTAAACCTACATTACCCCACTAAGCACATTGATTTCTACTTCCATCCTCATTGCAAGTGACAGGGTTACATTTGTTTAATTTTATGCCCAGATAATGTTCACACCTATCAAATTTTCTTTATCCATCCATCCATCCATCAGTTGACAAATAGATTGTTTCCATTTCTTTCTATAATGAGCAGTGTTGCAACTTGCATGGATTTGCAGATGGTTTGACATATGGATTTTATTTCCCTTGGTCGTACATCTAGTAGTACAATTGCTGGTTTACATGATAGCTACAACTTGAATTTAGGGACAAACTAACTGCTGTTTTCCATGACCATTGTCCTAACAGAGTGCACGGCTATGCTTCCTTCTCTGTATCATCATTAGTACTTATGACTCTTGTCTTTTATGTAATAAGTTTCTTTCCTGGCCTGAAATACTATTGGATTGGTATTTTGATTTGCATTTCCTCAATGATTAGGATGAACTAAGCATGTTGCCATGTGCCTCCTTAAATGAGTTGCCCATTTTAAAATCAGGATATTTGTGGTAATTTTTGTTATTTTGAATTTTTATCATTTTATTAGTTGTTATAGATTTATATATATATATATATATATATATATATATATATATATATATATATATATATATATACATTCTCCCTCGCCTTACAGATCTATTCTCACTTCCATATCCATCCAAGTTCATACACCAGGAGCAACATATTAAGAGGCGGGTGGAGGAGGAGGAAGAAGAAGAAGAAGAAGAAGAAGAAGAAGAAGAAGAAGAAGAAGAAGAAGAAGAAGAAGAAGAAGAAGAAGAAGAAAGGAGGAGAGAAAGGAAGGAAGGTGGGAAGGAAGGAAGGAAGGAAGGAAGGAAGGAAGGAAGGAAGGAAGGAAGGAAGGAAGGAAGGAAGGAAGGAAGGAAAACTCTTCCTTTCCCAGTAGGTATAAATAACTCATAGCTAAGAGTAAGAACTCATGCCCACTTTCCCTCTCCATACTGGAATTTTGTTTGGCTTGAGATTGCACAGGTCTTATATATGCTGTCTCAGCTGCTATGAATTCATTAAGACCAACTGCCTTGCTTTAGTTATACACCATCTCTGGCTCTTAGCTTTGGTCGCCCCCTTCTTCAACAATGTATGGCAGAAATCAACCACCTGCAGACTGTATTAAGATGTATTCCAAACACTAAAATACATAACTGACACCAATATTGGAGACAAAAATGATTCTTGAAATCATTTTCTCACCGTCAGACAAAAAATGTTTTTATTTTATGCTGCTAATCTGTTAGTCTTAAATCTCATCCTTTCATATCTCTCTCTCTCTCTCTCTCTCTCTCTCTCTCTCTCTCTCTCTCTCTCTCTCTCTCTCTCTCTCTCTCTCCCTAGAGAGGTCATATACCTAGAATGACTATGTTAAATGGGAAAAGCATTATTAAACAGAATTCTAATGACTTAGGAGGTTATCCCATAGATCAGTGCATATCTCTGCATTTTTCCAAGTATATAAAAACCCAGGGATCCATCCATAATCAGCCACCAAACGCAGACACTTTTGCATATGCCAGCAAGATTTTGCTGAAAGGACCCTGATATAGCTGTCCCTTGTGAGGCTATGCCAGTGCCTGGCAAATACAGAAGTCGATGCTCACAGTCATCTATAAGATGGAACACAGGGCCCCCAATGGAGAAGCTAGAGAAAGCGCCCAAGGAGCTGAAGGGGTCTGCAACCCTATAGGTGGAACAACAATATGAACTAATCAGTACCCCCAGAGCTCATGTCTCTAGCTGCATATGTAGCAGAAGATGGCCTAGTTGACCATCAGTGGGAAGAGAGGCCCCCTGGTCTTGCAATCTTTATATGCCCCAATAAGGGGAACACCAGGGCCAAGAAGTGGGAGTCAGTGGGTAGGGGAGCAGGGCGGGGGGTATAGGGGACTTTTGGGAGAGCATTTAAAATGTAAATGAATAAAATATCTAATAATAAATTTTAAAAAATAGTACAGAGAGTAATAGATAAACTTTCAAATCAACCGTCCTCCTTTCTTAATATCTCAAAAGTTACTGGCATGTATAACCTATGCCTAGACTATTGAAATAATTTCTTATCATGATGTATAGAAAAGGAAATTATAAGAAACAGGTAAAAAAGGAAAAAAAAGGATGAGGAAGAAAAGAAGGAAGAGAATAAAAAGAGAAGATGGAAGAGAAAAATGAGAAAGCAAATATTGATAAATTTATTGTAAGTCCTAAGTTAAGGTAATTGTATTCGATTCATTTTTATTAATCATTTTATTCATTTACATTTCAAATGATATCCCCCTTCCAGGTTACCTCTCCACAACCCCTCATCATATTTTGCTCCCTCCTCCCTTGCCTCTATAAGGGTGCTCTACCTACACACCCATTCCCATCTCACTGCTCTAGCATCCCCCTATGCTAGGGCACCAAGGGAATTCAATTCTTTATGAGGGAAGTGATTTTATTTGGACGTAATCTAGTGAAATAATGAGTCATCAAGAATTTCTACGCGGAGTAGACAAGTTTCTATTCGGGAGATATAACTTCTGTTAATTTTTCTCAGATATATCATCTTGTTCAAATGATTTAATCTCTGTTTCTCAGGTTATTTTCATGTAATTAGCACTATTAAATCTGTAGTTTTATTCTGGCTAATAAAGAAAATGTCAAAAGTAAGAAATATATCACTATGCTTGGAAAATAGTATTTTTCCTCAAAAAAAATTTTTTTAATTTTTTTCTCTTTATTAGATATTTTCTTCATTTACATTTCAAGTGTTATCCAGAAATTTCCACTTACTCTCCCCCATCCCCACCCTGCTCCCCTACCCACCCCCTCCCACATAATGGCACTGGCGTTCCCCTATACTGGGGCATATAAAGTCTGTATGACCAAGGGGCCTCTCATCCCAATGATGGCCAACTAGGCCATCTTCTTCCATATATGCAGCTAGAGACGTGAGCGCAGGGGGAACTAGTTAGTTCATGTTATTCTTCCACCTATAGGGTTGAAGACCCCTTCAGCTCCTTGGGTACTTTCTCTAGCTCCTTCCTTGGGAGTCATTTGTTCCAACTAATAGCTGACTGTGAGCAACCTCTTCCATGTTTGCCAGGCACTGGTATAGCCTCCTACGAGACAGCTATATCAGGTCCCTTTCAGCATTATCTTGCTGGCATATGCAATAGTGTTTATTTTGGTGGCTGATTATGGGAAGGATCCATCCTTTTGATTCAGCTTCAAACATGATCTCGGTAACTCCTTCAATGTGTGCTTTGTTCTTAATTCTAGGAAGGGGCAAAGAGACCACATTTTGAACTTCATTCTTCTGGAGATTCATATGTTTAGTAAATTGTATCTTGGGTAGTCTAGGCTTCTGGGCTAGTATCCACATATCAGTGAGTACATGTTATGTGAGTTCTTTTGTGATTGGGTTACCTCACTCAGGATGACACCCTACAGATCCATCCATTTGCCTAGGGATTTCATATATTTATTGTTTTTAATACCTGAGTAGTACTCCATTGTGTAAATGTACCAAATTTTTTGTATCCATTCCTCTGTTGAGGGACATCTGGGTTCTTTCCAGCTTCTGGCTATTATGAATAAGGCTGCTATGAACATAGTGGAACATGTGTCCTTATAACCAGATGGAAATTCTTCTGGATATATGCCAAGTAGAGGTATTGCTGGATCTTCCAGTAGTATTATGTCCAATTTTCTGAGGAACCGCCAGACTATTTCCAGAGTGGTTGAACAAGCTTGCAATCCCACCAACAGTGGAGGAGTGTTCCCCTTTCTCCACATCCATGCCAGCATCTGCTGTCACCTAATTTTTTGATCTTAGCCATTCTTACTGGTGTGAGGTGGAATCTCAGGGTTATTTTGATTTGCATTTCCCTGATGATTAAGGATGTTGAACATTTTTTCAGGTGCTTCTCAGCCATTTGGTATTCCTCAGTTGAGAATTCTTTGTTTAACTCTGTGCCCCACTTTTTAATGGGGATATTTGATTTTCTGGTGTCCACCTTCTTGAGTTCTTTATATATATTGGATATCAGTCCCCTATCAGATTTAGGATT
>LR749828.1:1075671-1140122 GCA_902729485.2 Mus minutoides | reverse complement strand
GGTAGGGAGAAAGTGGGCAGCCTTGTCTGGTCCCTGATTTTAGTGGGATTGCTTCCAGCTTCTCTCCATTTAGTTTGATGTTGGCCACTGGTTTGCTATAGATTGCTTTTATCATGTTTAGGTAAGGGCCTTGAATTCCTGATCTTTCCAAGACCTTTATCATGAATGGGTGTTGGATTTTGTCAAATGCTTTCTCAGCGTCTAAGGAGATGATCATGTGGTTTTTATCTTTGAGTTTGTTTATATAGTGTATTACGTTGATGGATTTCCGTATATTAAACCATCCCTGCATTCCTGGGACGAAGCCTACTTGGTCATGATGGATGATCGTTTTGATGTGTTCTTGGATTCGGTTGGCGAGAATTTCATTGAGTATTTTTGCATCGATATTCATGAGGGAAATTGGTCTGAAGTTCTCTATCTTTGTTGTGTCTTTATTGGTTTTAGGTATCAGAGTAATCGTGGCTTCATAAAATGAATTGGGTAATGCACCTCCAGATTCTATTTTCTTGAATAGTTTGAGAAGAACTGGAACTAGGTCTTCTTTGAAGGTCTGATAGAACTCTGCACTAAACCCATCTGGTCCTGGGCTTTTTTTGGTTGGGAGACTATTAATGACTGCCTCTTTCTTTAGTAGATATAGGGCTGTTTACGTCATTAATCTGATCCTGGTTTAACTTTGGAACTTGGTATCTGTCTAGAAAGTTATCCATTTCCTCTAGATTTTCCAGTTTTTTAGAATATATCCTTTTGTAGAAGGATCTGATGGTGTTTTGAATTTCCTCAGGATCTGTTGTTATGTCTCCCTTTTCCTTTCTGATTTTGTTAATTTGGATGCTATCCCTGTGCCTTCTAGTTAGTCTGGCCAAGGGTTTGTCTATCTTGTTGACTTTTTCAAAGAACCAGCTCCTGGTTTGATTGATTCTTTGGATAGTTCTTTTTGTTTCCACATGGTTGATTTCACCCCTGAGTTTGATTATTTCCTGCTGTCTACTCCTCTTAGGTGAATTTGGTTCCATTTGTTCTACAGCTTGCAGATGTGCTGTCAAGCTACTAGTGTATGCTCTCTCCATTTTTTTTTTTTTTTTTTTTTTTTTTTTTTTTTTNCTTCTCATCTACTCCTATTATCCTTAAGTTTGGTCTTCTCATTGTGTCCTGGATTTCCTGGATATTTTGTGTTAGAATCTTTTTGCATTTAGCACTTTCTTTGATTGTCTTGTCTATGCTCCCTATAGAATCTTCTGTGCCTGAGATTCTCTCTTCTATCTCTTGTATTCTGTTGCTGATGCTCATATCTATGGTTCCTGATTTTTTTCCTATGGTTTCTATCTCCAGGGTTATCTCCTTTTTGTTTTTCTTCATTGTTTCTACTTCCATTTTTAGGTCCTGGATGGTTTTGTTCCATTCCATCACCTGTTTGTTATTGTTTTCCTGTAACTCTCTAAGTATTTCCTCTTTAAATGCTGCTAGTTGTTTATCTGTGTTTTCCTGTAACTCTCTAAGTTTTTCCTCTTTAAATGCTTCTAGTTGTTTATCTGTGTTTGTATTTATCTGTTCCTGTAATTCCTTCTTATAGTCCTCCATCATCATCATGACCAGTGACTTTATATCCATGTCCTGCTTTTCTGGTGTGCTGTTGTATCTAGGACTTGATGTGGTGGGTGAGTTTGGATCTGGTGATGCCAAGTACCCTTGGATTCTGTTGCTTCTGTTCTTAAGCTTACCTCCAGCCATCTCTAACCAAGGAGACCTGGTGTTGGTGCAGGCGAGAAGGGAGAGTCTGCCCAGGTCTGGGCCTTTATCTCTGTCCTGGATGGTGTCTCAGGTTGCACGGGATTGTGCAAGAACAGATGCTGCATTCAGCTGCTCACCTGTGGTCCCAAGATAGACTGGGGAGTCCTGGGGAGAGTGCGCAGAGCCTGTGCCTGTGCCCTGGGCTGGTGCAGGGTGCACCAGACCAGACAGGAAGAGAAGGGCTCCTCAAAATTTTATATTCAATAATTGAAACTGATAGGCTATCATTGAATTTTATTTGTTCAATGAATTGAAACATTAAGATATTATTTTGAAATTATGAAATTTCCCTATCTTACTTCTGAACAATTCCTGACATTAGAATCTTTAATCTATAAAATGATATGTTCATCATTGCAGGTTTTATTTTCAGTTTTGTTATCTAAGTAGAACATAATCCCAAGTTGGGTGTTTATGAGAAAAGAGAGGTGAGCATTTTGCACATGTAAAGCTTTTTTTAGTTTTGACAAGTTGAGAGGTATATTGTGCTTAATTCTTGGAATCATTTTCTCACACTGTAGACAAAAAAGGTTTTATGCTGCTAATCTGTCAGTCTTAGATCTCATGGGACAGCATTCTTTCACCCTCCTCTCTCTTGGATATTTTTTTTTTGAGTAAATAATTATATGATGTTTTCTTCCTGATGCATACATTGCTTAAATCAAAGCTCTCTGGAAGGAAAACAATTTACATGGCAATGAGTTACATAGTAGGTTTTAGTGGTGCTTTGAGATAATGAATAGAAGGTATCATGGCTTTTAGCCAAGTCACAGAAAAATAAAGTAGAGAGTGCCAGGTTCAGACTGATGCTGCTTTCATACAATTTCTTTTAGGGATAGTGAATCTATGAGGAATAACAAAAAAATCCTCCAAACTCAAGGCAACAAAACAACTAAAAACTCAGCCTAAGATATCACATGGCCAAGTTTAAGGTCAAGGAGAGGGAAAAAGTAAAACATATTTTACACCTTGTCTGGTTTCTTTTAACTCCCTATATTGCATATGAATTTCAATAACATTGATATCTACATTGATATTACATAAATTACTGAAGAGGATTTTGTCTAAGGTTGTATTCAGTCTTAACAAGTCAATGATGATCACAAGTAACTTCTCTGATTTTATGTGCTTTAGGGGAAAAGAAAAGTCATGTAATATTAGAAACTTCCAGAGTATTACTTGTGTTCAAGAACAGATTTAAACAAAGGGATGTAAGGCTTGGATATGTTTCTAAAATCAGACAACCTATTGCTTTTATACCAAAAAGACATTATTTGGAAAATACTTTGAGTAAGTGAATTAAAAACCCCATTCTGAAATGTAATTATTGTAGGCATCTTCCTCTCTCCATGTTCCATGGCTGGAGTACTATGTCTTAAGTGTGCTTAAGAGCTAGACTTCACAGCAAGGTTTTCAGAGGGTACCTAACATGCCACCCATATTCTGGAAACAGTGAGCAGCAGTATTAATGAGTTGCTTGCCTCTTTCCCCTTTGGGGTATTTATTGATTCTGACAGAGGCATGGGGAAGTGAGGGAACGAGAGTAGAGGCACATACCACACCTCTGTTTCTGACTTAATTTGTTTGTAGAGATGGATTAAGACTGATGGGGAATAGGGCTGTTCAGGAATGATATGACGGAAGGCTATAATGGTCACAGGAGAGAGAATCAGCGAAGATTCCACTTTTTGGTTGGATGCTATTTTTATAATCTAGGAATAAGCACACATAAGCTATTTTAATAGCATGCATATAAATGTATTCAAAAAGTCATATGCAGTTTACAGCCTGAAATCAAGGCTTGCCTAACCAGCAGCACTGTGAGCTTGACTTCATTTGTGGGGTCAGAAAAAAAATCCGATTATATTCTTAGTTTCATGTATCATCAGTAATAAAACATTTCTGATCTTGGACCACAGATGTCACCTTTATTATACATATATAAAATCAATGGAATAAACCCAAGTCTTTTTTACAGATATGTAGACTCTGGAGTTACAAGCATTTGTCTACCACATAAACCATTCTAAAATGACCCAGAAGAGACAACAGGATAGGGCTGTTAGTTTGCTGTTTTGTTTTATGTTGATTTTGTTTGCCAAAGCATCCTGTAGCCCAAACCAAAAAAGGTTAAGAATAAAATTCTGTTAGTGTCATCTTACTTCATGTGGTTTTCATCTTCTCTTGTTTTGATGGAATGAAATATGGCAAACAGAAGACTATATAGTAAATTAGGTCACTGTGTGGCTTATGCTAACTTCTTGGAACTCCTGTTACAAAGAACAACAAACTGGATAGTTCATAATAACACAAGTTTATTGTCTTAATCCTATAGCCCATAGTCTGGGATTACAGCGAAGCAGGGACATTCCCCGCTTTGGAGTCTGGTGTAGTGGGTCTTTGTTCTATTGTAGCTGCTAGCATTTGCTGACATTTCATAGTTTGTGGAAACCTCACTCCAGTCTGTGTCTCTGTGGTCACATGCCACTTTCCCTGTGATAAACCTTACCAACTGTTCCTTCCACTCCTGCATACCCTCATCTAGATTCATTACATCAATAACCATCCTGTTTCCAGATACAAGCATAATTAGAGGCTCAGGGATTAAGACTTCAATTTATCATCTTGGAGGATACAGTCTAACTTACAGCCCATCTCAAGTGTATCCCCCAACTTTGATGTGTTATTTTTCTGGTTGAGAAGCACATCCATGAGAGTCAGCTTGCAAGTTTTTTAAAGCTGGGCTCAGATTTCAATCACTCAATCACTTCTCCTAGCTACTTTACCTTTTTCCTCTGTGATGTTTTATAATTTTTGTAATGTTTGAAAACGTTGAGATACTAAAATTATCAGAATATAGTTACCTAATTTATAATGAGTCCATATAATTTTCTCAAATGCCTATGTTTATGTTTCAAGTTATTAATCCTAAAAATCCCAAGGAAAGCTAGTTGCACAATTTTGAATCAAATTTGAAGCAAGTTTTATTTAAATAATATCATAATGGACTTTGGTCAGGTCCACTCTGGTATCCCAGCAAATGCCCTCAATTCAGGTTTTGTAGGAGCTTAAAAAGTCAAAGCCCACAGTTCACTGCAGTTTCCATCAGATGCAATCAAACACAAGTATACGTCCTGACTTATATCCTGCCTATGTGCTTCTTTGCTTACATGTGAACAAGCAAGTCTTGTATAATCAATTCAAACAAACTTGGTTAAGAGAATAAAAGCATGTGGCTTTGTTATTTCCCAAGAACTCAACTCCTAGCATTCCAGGACCTTAGCTCTTCCTTGGGTAGGTGGGGCTTAAAATGCTAACTTTGGCTCTTATAGTGACCATTATTTAACCTTGTAAGTTAGACTATAAAGCTCACCGTGTTGAAGACTTGTAAAGAAGTTTTCCAAAGTTTTAAAAATTTCAGTTAGGCTTTATCCTACCCAATGTTAATATAAACCAACAAGGTCATTAGAGTTATATGAGATTAAAAAGTTATATAACTTTTTCTAAAATATTAGATATAGAAAACTCACCTCTTTGAATGTTCATTTAAATCAATTAAATGACCTATTTTCCAAACCTTTTAGCACAATGGAAAGATTGACTTAATATTATCTTGTAGTTGAGTTATATTTATCTCAGAATGTGTAAAAATAAGCCATTTTGTCTTAAGACTATTTATTTCTCTGTTATTCTTTCTAATATTTATTATTTCTTGTTTAAAAGATACAATTTTGCTAAGTGTGGTAGTGCGTACCTGTAACCCCTCATCCTCAAGATAGATACAGGAAGCGATATTTTCAAGCTAATATTCTCAGATTTCCTTTGTTCACAGGAGCCTTGAGAAACTCTTAGCTTTGTTCTAAAAACAAAGAGTTAGCTTTTTAACATCCTCCTGTCTTCTAATTATAATGTTCCTCTACTATGATCTAATACTCAATGACAGCTTGAGAAGTTCTTGTTTCTTCTGACCAGAAATTCATTATGTGCAAAATAAAATTCTAAAACTTTCTTAGAGTCCCAACAAGTTGTTTGTCTGAGCTCTGTACACCTACATATCATCTTCATGGAATTCCCTTTGCTATGCTTAGGTAATAGGAGCTGCTATTCCCTTATCCACCCTTTAGGCATGCCCTTTCTTCTTCAGCCTTTTCACCGTCCCCTTCGAGTTATTAAAGCCTCAACTCATGATTAGTACAATCTTTCTCAGAGAAAAAATTTTTTTCTCAGAGACTATTTTGTTTTATCCTCACATATCAAAGAGAGAAAGGAGAAATAAGAAAAAAAAGGAAAGAGAAAAAAAGGAAGGGGGCAGGGGAAAGAGAGGAGAGGAGAGGAGAGGAGAGGAGAGGAGAGGACAGGAGAGGAGAGGACAGGAGAGGACAGGAGAGGACAGGAGAGGACAGGAGAGGACAGGAGAGGACAGGAGAGGACAGGAGAGGAGAGGAGAGGAAAGGAGAGGAAAGGAGAGGAAAGGAAAAAGAGAGTGTGACCATGAAATTACTGGTGCCATGATCCTGGGATTCCAGCATCCAAAACTGTGAGGATAAATACTTGCTGGCTAGACAGCCTGATATTGTCATTTATACCACCAAGCAAAGCAAAACAGACAATCCCTCTTATATTTCATGAATCATCACCTTTTTCTTGCTTTGTTTATTTTCTTAAAAGTATTTATCACTCTTAGTTAGTTGCTTACTTGTTGGCTTAGTAATTAGTTTCCCCCTCTATCAGCTCCATGAATTCAAAGTCAATTCAATTGGTTTCACTGACTAGACTATACTAGTCATGTATCTTATTGCCTGGTCCATATTAGATATCCATTAAATATTTATAGAAAGTAAATGGATTGGTGTTCAATACTTCACTGTGAATATATATTGCTAAATATCAAAATCAAAGAAATAACAAAATACTGAATATTCTTCATTTGTTTTGGTTTTTTTATTATTACATTTTTATTATTTTCACAGCCACATTAAGATTTAAGATTCATTTATTTATCACTGTATTGTAAAAGTTATAGGAGTAGTTATATTCTGGTCACCAATTTTCTATGAATTACTTGAAACATATGACAACAATAAACCTAGCACTGAACTAAAAATAATAAATTTTAATTTTGTTAAGTAAAGTGTTTAATTTAATTTATTTATTTGAGACAGGGTTTCATCTTGTAAGGTTCCCTGACCTAGAACTCCTTATGAAAATAAGACTAGCCTAGGACTCACAGACACCCACTTACCTTTGCCTCCCATAGTCCTAGAATTAAAGACAACCACCTATCCCCATCTGATATAATAAATTTTACAAAGATAATTCTCTCACATTTCTAAAAAAGCAATTTTAGAAATGAAGATGAAATTTGTAGGTGTAAAATTATTCATATTTCTCATAGGTTATTATGAGAAATTATATTTTTGTAAGTATTGTAGGTAATGGCTCAATTACATAAATATGGACTGGTTGAACTGTGGCCAGTTTCTGTAGTACCCTCAGTTAGAGATTCAAAACTATTTATCATTATTATTAATTTGATATTGTTCTATAAAATGAATCCCAATTGCTGTTTTATTATGGTTTAAATATGATAAATAAATGCTATATAAATGAATTGGTAAATAAAGTGTATACATTCATTTATCTTTTCTAAATATGACCTTCAACACTGTAGGGCAATGTTTAGCAACAGGGGCTTTGGGAAATGTCTCCTAGCCTTGACACAGAGCTACTTAGACATTTCCTTCTCTGTTCTGTAGGAGATAGCATTTTTCTCACTAGGAGTTCCCAAGAATGGTTGACTGTGAAATGGTTCACATCTCAAAAGTATTCAGCCAGTCATTACTGAACCTAATTGTCAGGAAGCCCAGCAAACCAAATAGTAATTGGCTATCCCTTCTGCCTTCTTCTTCAAGTAATTCCCAACAATTTCAAAAAAGCCAAATCAGGACAATGTCCTCAAGAAGCTATAACACATACTCCAAATTTAAATGTGTTTGGTAATAGCTAATAATCTAAAGAATTTGCTTATTATTCTTCAGGGTACTGCTTATTAGAAAATAATTTCAACAAAATTCGGGGGGGGGGTGTTCTTGATAGATGCTAAAACCTTTATGTGAGCTATCTATATTGATACACCCAATAGTATGCTTTGTCCTATTACAGTATACGTTTTTTTCTTTAATTTTACCTGCAGGGGTCACTGGTGTCACAGGGCGATATCTATCTGTTTTGATGGGTAATTATGTGCTGGCAGGTAATGTATTATAGGAATAAGGTAATATATTCGTACAATTTACTATTCAGTAAGAATTCATTAACATAAAGATTATGACCTAGAATGTACCCTTGGGAAACTTTCATGTTGGTACGCTTTTATTTGGAAGGTGAGTCACTGTGTTTGCTACAGGAAAATAGTTGACAGTGACTTCATTTTAAACTTTTTATTGGCTATAACTGTGATTGAATTGAATGACTCCAAAACAAGGGAAAAGTAGTAATTAAAAATTAAAACCTATATTCTGCAGTATCGTAAGAGCTATAAGAAAAATTCATTATGTAATCATGGGAAATAATAAATGTATATTTTATGTTTCTAGTAAATTTTAAGTAGTAGCCTTTATTCCATTCTGATTGTTTTTATATTATAGGAGTAAAAATATTGTTTCTGTAAGATACTGAAATAAAATGTGACAATTAACTTGATATTTTACATTACATTTTAGTTCAATTTTTATGTCCGTTCAACTATTATATGTATACACTATTTGCTGAAGTGCCAAATGTTTGTTTTAAAATAATTTTTAATTATATTGAAATGATGAATTTGGATTTATTTTCTAATTTGATCAATCAATTGCTAAGATACACTAATGTGAAGCAAATTGAACTGAATTCAATCCAATTATTTTTTCTAACATACATACACACACACACACTGGTTTTGAGGAAGAAGACATTTTAACCTCTAAAAGCACCTATGCATCTATTGGCCTAGGATTGTCCCAGGAGAATCTGCCCTTCTTAGGTATCTGTGTTGAGAGAGAGCAGCACAGGAAATTCATTATTGATTTGCTTGTTATTCACGGAAAAGAAAAAAGAAATGAGACCCAAAGAAGGAATAGCATTTGATCATTTCACATCAACTGGCAATGCAGCCAACTCACCAAGTGTATTCTTTCTTTCTTTCTTTCTTTCTTTCTTTCTTTCTTTCTTTCTTTCTTTCTTTCTTTCTTTCTTATTATTAGATAATTTCTTCATTTACATTTCAAGTGTTATCCCATAAGTCCCCTATATCCTCTCCCAGCCCTGCTCCCCTACCCACCCACTCCCACTACTTGGCCCTGGCATTCCCCTGTACTGGGGCATATAAACATTGTTAGACCAAGGGCCTTTCTTTCCCAATAATGGCCAACTAGTCCACCTTCTAATACATAATGCAGCTAGAGACATGAGACCTGGGGCTTCTGATTAGTTCATATTGTTGTTCCATCTATAGGGTTGCAGACCCCTACAGCTCTCTCTAGCTCCTACATTGGGGACCCTGTGTTCTGCCCTATAGATGATTGTGAGCATCCACTTCTGCATTTGTCAGGGACTGTCAAAGCCTCACAGCAGACAACTATATCAGGGTCCTTTCATCAATATCCTGTCAAGTGTATTCTTAAGAAGAATCTTTTTTTTATTTTTTTAATCCAAGCCTGAATTGTCAATGAGATCATCTTATATCCACAAAAAAATTCCATAACTTTACAATGTTTTAGGATTGAATCTATCAAGTTTTTGAAAGACTAGGAGAATTTTCAAACTTAATTTTTAATTCCTTTGAAACTTCATTACTTTTTTGTATTTTCATGTGTAAGACAAAGCATTGTTTTGAGATTAAATGCAAGTGAATCAATTCTGGAAAATAATTACATGCTTGAACTGGAAGTGCAAGTGTTTGACAGACATTGGAGAGTTGCTTTTAATGGAACTGTTAGAAAAAAAATCACAATTAGTTCTAGGATTCACATCTAGTTACTTCTCAGACCAAAAAGACTTTTTGTTTTGTTTGTTTTGTTTTGTTTTGTTTTGTTTTTGCTGTGGCTTCTATAAGACATTTAGCTTCCAAAAGTCAAAGGGCAACTTTACCATCTGCAATGTGACATAGGATGCAGCTGTCACAATCAAAGTTATCAAACAAAGATCATTACCATGAAAATAAAATTTCTTTACTTGAAATAAATTAAGACTTTTACTATTCTCACAAAAAAATGTTCATTTGTCTTTTACATTTAAGATTAGAATATTTTATTTGATACAGTTGTCTCTATCATATAAGTGGTGTGTTCTAGTTTTGAAGACATGGAAAATACTCACAAAAATTTAATCCTATTTTTAGTTTACTGAAGCTGTGGTAGCAAAAGAAGTTATAATTTTAGTTTTATATGTCATGTGTATTCTGAAAGCTTGAATTTCGATAAACTATATCTCTTTGGAAAATAACTATTATCATCACACAGAACCTTAAATTATTCTTAACAAATTTAATAGGTAATTATTATTGATAGTGCAAAATATTCTAATCTCTGCATAAGATAATGGAATTAAATATGATCTTTCTTTTAACTAATTTGTAATTTAAAAAGAAATACAAATAAGAAAAAAGAATGGTCCTTATTGTAGTACCATATGCCATTGAAATAGGTTCATTAGGGATTAAATAAGAGTCAGAGTTTACTAACAGAGGGAAGACACTCATGTCTGTACGCTGCCATGATAAAGAAAAATTACTTGTAAAACTATTATATAAAAATTAAAATATGCATGATTCATGACTATTTAAAACTGGTGACTTTGTATTTATCAGTTTGTCTTCCTCATTTTGAGACTAGGAAATAGGGATAAAGATGGCAAGAGACATACAGAGAAGGAAAAAGTTAACCCAGTCATGCAGCATGTAGTCAGACAATTAAGGG
The DNA here is from genome assembly GCA_902729485.2 of Mus minutoides. Classification (NCBI taxonomy): domain Eukaryota; kingdom Metazoa; phylum Chordata; class Mammalia; order Rodentia; family Muridae; genus Mus; species Mus minutoides. The sequence goes on along the minus strand of LR749828.1, from coordinate 1,129,371 downwards.
GGAAGTCAAGTGTAGCAGGCCTTGTTGACTTTCATACCCATAGGAATTTCCCTCTCTCCCTGCTTCCACTCCAAACTCTGTTACCCCACAAAAAATGTTTCCAGAAGTGCTTTTGATCTATGGCTAACTGACTTGAACACTTCTGAAAGCTCCTTAAGACCTGAACTTCTTGCTGCTTTCCTGCCTCTCAGTATCTTCCATACCCCTTATGTAAACAAGCCACTCTGGTCTCTTTGGAGAAAAACAAGCTGAACATTTTGAGGACCACTTGCCTTAATGTGTACCTGTCTAACTTCAAAATCTCTCTTCACCCCATCTTTGCAACTGCAAACTCAATCCCACTTTCTGCTCTCAAGACTCTTTGGCCTCCCTATTTACAATAGCACACTGTTTCTGGTCTGGTTTCTGAATCTATTTTGTCCAGGATGCTATTTTTGTCCAGGAAAATCTATTTATGTGTTCTTACTATTTGTAGTACATTAAAAACCTTATGCATAGCTAAAGAGAAGAGGCTACAATATATTAGTATATTATTGACAATTACAATCCAGTTAAAATCACTGATGTGCATGAAATAGTTTCTCGGCCTCAGACACTGATCTGAGAACCCTCCATGGAATCAGAATTTTAAAACTAGGCTGTCAGCTCCAAAGGATTTGTTTGAACTGTATGGCCTCTGTTGCCTCCTGTCTCAGACTGAACTGTGATTCCACCTCTTAACAACTGAGTGATCTCAGTGCTTCAGAGATTCATGTTTTGAATAAAAATATTGATAGTATTTAAATTATAGGTTTTAAAATTAGATTAACCTTAGGAATTCATGTTAATAATTGTGAGCAGTGCTTTGCACATGACCTTATGGGTGAAAGTTTTCTACCTATTAGTTCGTTCTAAGTTTTAGTTGAATTAATTAATTCAACTCTCTTGGGCAAAACATTTCTTGCTTTCATACCTCTCATCAGAATACTACTCACTCTAGCTTAAAACAGTATGGCCTATAGTTCAGTTCCTTTGTGAAATCATTCCAATTCTACTTAATCACCGAGTTGTGTGGTAGTTGTATGTGACAGGTATAATCAACTATAGTTTGGTAGCATGATAAACAATTATAATGACCCATGAAATTTTTCCTATAACAACAACAACGAAAAAGGATCATCTTATATTTGACCTTCCGTGCTTTGGATCTATCTTTCTAAAGGCTGAATGAAACTTCCAAGACATATTCTGGTAGTAAGATATTGTGAAAGACCTAAGTGGGAATATGCAAAACAATACTCTGCACTTCATTACACCTATTGCAGAATTCTATACTACAAACTAAAGGGGGAGATCTCTCAAGGTCCCCAGGTAGTGTTAGCACATAAAATGTGAAGTGTTTACTCAACATGCTATTAAAATCCCAATTTAATTCAATACTTTCCATATAGGAATTGTTTTAGTATATGATGAACCAGACTCAGTTTCCTAACCTGTATTAAAACTTGCTTCTAAACAGATAATCTATAATGCCTTATTTTCCTATAATGAAAACTAAACATGTTACAGGATTTTTTTCCTAAGTAGGAGCAACAGGATTTTTTTTTAATAGTCTGGTCATGGTAGCTTATATGTCAATCCCACTCTACAATATGATTCAGGATGGTGATATAAATGAAAGAGGAGAGACACCAATGAGCTATATTAGTACTACTATATTTTTTAGTCTGGTCTTTTGAAACGAAAACATAACATTAACATAAGCCAATCATTAGTTACATGATTTTTAATACAGAAATAATTTTTCAACCTTTTTAGTGGAAATGATCTACATCATATTAGATATTGTTTTATTCTTTAGTGATTTCATAATTTAGTGGGAAAATAGCAAGCACTAATGGATTTTACCCTTGTTCTAAAATTTTGTGAGATACTTTCCTTTTTTCAGAGCCTAAAACCATCTCAAGGCAACAGTAAAATATTCTTAGTGCCAATGATTAGAACAAAAAGAGAGAGTGGCATATAAAATGAAAATGAGCTGAAGGCAGGAAGAATGAAGGATACATACCTAGATTCCCTCTTGGGCTTCTCAGTGCAATTCCACAATTTTTTACAGGCTGCTATTTTTTTTCCTTGCTTTTGTGAGAGGAATGTGAAAAACTGATGTTAATTTAGAATACATATGTGTGGATTTTATAGCAAATTTTGTTGTTTTGTTTTGTCTTGGTTTATTTTCAAGACAGGGCTTCTCTGTGTAACCCTGGCTGTCCTGGAACTCATCTTCATACCAGGCTGGCCTTGAACTCAGAGAACGTCCTTTCTCTGCCTTCCAAGTGTTGGGATTAAACCTGTGCACTACCAGCACCTGGCTGTTTCCACCATTCCCGTAGACAGAACTGACCAAGCCCTGAGCATCCTTGGTTGGTAAATAACAGGCTGCTTTATTGAATGTCTCAGAACCTTTCCTGATGAGCCATTACCTTCTCAAATACACAGCATATATTTTGGATGCATAACATTCTATGTATTTTTTTAAAAATCTCACAGAAGGATCTATGATAATATAATCTCTTAGAACTTCAGTTCCATTTGAGAAATTAAACTCAGAAAGAATTTCTTCTGTAAACTGCAAATTCTAATTAATTTTAAGATGAGCAATACTCTCAGAAAAAAAAAAAAAAAACAGCATAACCAATATCACTTGCTTTTGCTGAAATTAGCATTGATAAATTAGGGCTTCTAAATAAGCCCTTTCTTCGCAGTACTCTGTCCATAGATAATCTCAGATACACATGTTAAAACAAGTGGCCAGCCAAACATCCACTATGTCCCTTTGCATCTGCTTTACCTAGTGTGGTGTCTCTCAGCCCCCTCTCAGCCATATTCTAGAAAAGACAGAGAAAACAAGGGAAGGACTGATAGGAGCATGTGATAATGTGACTCGAGGCGTATGTGTGCACAACTTGAGGCCAAGGAAAGAAGCTTATAGCTAAACTCAGGAATAAAAAACAAAAACAAAAACGATCTACCATCTTGCAGGTTTAAGGTAGTGTACACTCACCCAAAACAACAAACACACTTTACCTTTGAGAACCTATGGCATTAGTTTTTATTTCACCCTTGTAGCTCACGTGGCCCAGACACAACGGCTTTATCTAATTTTACATCGAAGTACCAAAAAGCTGGGAGAAATGTACCGTGAAAAATCATTGAAATAGGGAGACAATGAAAACAAACAACACCAGAGGAAGGTCTAAAAAGACTTGATGAACACAAGTGCCAAACAAGTATATTCAAGTTAAGTCCAGAACTAGACCAAAAAGCTACACTGGATTATTTTCATGAAGCATTCCGATGAAGAGCTTATATATTTGATCTGAGATCAACATTTTATAAACATTTTATTTTTGAAGAAATAAAGAGGTATTTATTGTGTTATTATTAATTTTATTTCTGAGTTGGGATTATACTGTGTATCCCAGGCTTGTCTTTTTTAAATTTATCTATTCTGTGCTATCCTTAAACTCATAACCCTCCTGTATCAGCCTCCTGAGTATGCTGGGTTGAAGGCACAAAAATGAAAATTCAATATTTTAAAATGTAATTTAAAGTTATTAGATTTTGAAGAAGAATAAGTACTAGACATAAAAGAAAAAGAGTAAGGTTAGAAAATAGTTGAAAGGCTGACCCTGTAGTTGTATTAGGAAAATGCTGGAAGAAGTTGAGAAGGAGGGTGACCCTGAGGAGGACCAACAGTTTCAATTAACCTGGACCTCTGAGATCTCTCAGACACTGGACCACAGACCAGGCAGCATACACCAGCTGATATGAGGCCCTGAACTTATATACAGCAAAGGTCTGGTGTATTAGTTAGGGTTCTCTAGAGTCACAGAACTTAAGGAGTAAAGGAATTTATTGATGACTTACAGTCTGCAGTTCAATTCCCAACAATGGTTCAGTAGTAGCTGTGAATGGAAGTCCAAGGATCTAGCAGTTACTCAGTCCCACACGGTGAACAGGCGAAGGAGCGAGTGCCAGTCTCCCTTCTTCCAGTGTCCTTATATAGTCTCCAGCAGAAGGTGTAACCCAGATTAAAGGTGTGTGCTATCACACCTTTAATCCTAGGAGATCTTGAGCTCGGGGATCTCTGTCTTAATCTCACACCTTTAATCCTAGATAATCTTGAGCTCGGAGAACTCTCTGTCTTAATCTTCTGGAATCCATAGCCGGTATGCTATCAAGACCTCCATACCAAGATCCAGATCAGGGACTTCTATATCCAAGCCTCCAGGTTAGGGTCACTGGTGAGCCTTCCAAATCTGGATTGTAGCTCATTCCAAATATAGTCAAGTTGACAACCAGGGATAGCCACTACATCTGGTATGTCTGGGTTCAGTCAGAGATGATGCAGCTAACCCTGAAGGGACTGGAGGCCCCAGGGAGTTTAGAAGTTTGGTGGGGTAGGAGATGGGATGTGGGGATGTCCTCAGGAAAATAGGGTTGGGAAGAAAGTATGGGATGTGGAACTGTCAGATAGTAGACCAGGAGGGGAATAAAGTCTGGAGTGAAATAAATAAATAAATAAATAATTTTTAAAAAAGATTTATTTTACTTATTATATGTAAGTACACTGTTGCTGTCTTCAGACACTCCAGAAGAGGGCGCCAGATCTCGTTACGGATGGTTGTGAGCCACCATGTGGATGCTGGGATTTGAACTTATCACCTTTGGAAGAGCAGTCGGGTGCTCTTACCCGCTGAGCCATCTCACCAGCCCCAAATAAATAATTTTTAAAAAGAAAAAAGATCCAATAGAAAATAGAAAGAAATAAAAAGAAACACACACACACACACACACACACACACACACACACATAAAATAAAACAAAACAAAAATGAACTAAAAAAAACATTAACTTAGAAATATTAAAAAGGCAGAAATACATCAGAATGACTCAATAAGAATTCTTGAAGACAGAAAAGATATACCAAATGTTTAATGTTTTAGATTTATTCATAAGAATTACTAATAATTTGTAGCAAAACATATATTCTTAACTGCAACATGCACCCTGGCTCCTAAGAATATATGCTCACAGGTGAAACCTTTTCTCTGGAAATTCCTGAGGATAATATCCTTATTTCTAGAGTCCTGAAATTTTTTGAAGTTGTGTTTTCATCTGTATTGTATTAAGTCTTAATTCTTTGTAAGGACTGTGAATTATGTATTTATTTATTTATTTATTTATTTATTTATTTATTTGTTACACTGTAGTGAAAAATTTCCCTTTTTAACATGTATCAATTTGATAAGTAGAACATTCCTTAAAGTATATATATGTATATAATTTTCAATGGCCAATGACAGTTTTCTTTTTTATTTCAATTTTTTAATTAGATTTTTTTTCCTTGTTAACTGTAATATTTTTTTCTCTTTATTAGATATTTTCTTCATTTACATTTCAAATGTTATCCAGAAATTTCCCCTTACCCTCCCGCATCTCCGCCCTGCTCCCCTACCCACCCCCTCCCACATAATGGCCCTGGCGTTCCCCTGTACTGGGGCATATAAAGTCTGTATGACCAAGGGGCCTCTCCTCCAAATGATGGCCAACCAGGCCATCTTCTTCCATATATGCAGCTAGAGACATGAGCGCAGGGGGAACTAGTTAGTTCATGTTATTCTTCCACCTATAGGGTTGAAGACNTGTTATGTGAGTTCTTTTGTGATTGGGTTACCTCACTCAGGATGACACCCTCCAGATCCATCCATTTGCCTAGGAATTTCATATATTCATTGTTTCTAATAGCTGAGTAGTACTCCATTGTGTAAATGTACCAAATTTTTTGTATCCATTCCTCTGTTGAGGGACATCTGGGTTCTTTCCAGCTTCTGGCTATTATGAAAGATATTTTCTTAATTTACATTTCAATTGCTATCCCGAAAGTTCCCTCCCCCTCCCCCGCCCTGCTCCCCTGCCCACCCACTCCCATTTCTTGGCCCTGGCATTCCGTTCCCCTGTATTGGGGCATATAAAGATTGCAATACCAAGGGGCCTCTCCTCCCAGTGATGGCCGACTAGGCCATCTTCTGCTCCATATACCTTGCTTATTTGGGTACATTTTTGTTGCATTTTACTGAATACTCACTTTTTAAACTGTTTTTAAAAAATGTTTAAGTTTGTGTGCCTGCGTGTGGGTTTGTGCACGTGAGACATGTGAGCGTGGGCACTCACAGGAACCTGAAGAAGGCGTCTGATTCTCTGAAGCAGGTGAAAGCGGCTTGGTGTCATCATCAGGAACTGAACTGGGGTCCTCTGCTCTGTAAGTACAAGCACTTGTAGATCAGTTGCGTTCTTCACTGCCTGACCACCTCTCCTGCTTTGAGAGTCTCTCACATCAACCCAGTTTCATTTGTTTTGTCTTCGTTGGGTATTCTTGCCTTCTGAACTGATGTTGAATCTCAGGATTATTATTTTATTCATACATCCTTAGTCTCATGTCACTGTATTCTGCATATGTGGTGTTTTCTCATTTTTTCTCAACCTTCATTTTTAAAAAAAATAATCTCACCATTATTTGTTTTCCATACCATGTTTTCCTTATTGGAGGCTCCCCTTTTTAGTGCCTATTTTCAGCTACTGAAGGGCAACAGTTAAAATTGTTTGGAATTTACTTCCGGTTCCTAACCTAGTCTCTTGGGAATGGCCCATTTGGTTCAAATGTATCCTTATGTTTCTGCCTTTATTTCAAAGAAGTTCCTCAAATAACTGCGGCTTTCTATTACCATTTAAGAGTATATAAGGGACCAGATTGCCATATGTAAGGTAAGCTTGCAGAGAGAGGGACGGAATGTGGCGGTTGTTATTTCTCACAGTAGAGTGTTCTAATAAAGCTGTTGTGAAGATGAGTCTCCAATGACTCTCAAAATTTTAATATCCCCAGAGGCTTTTTTTTTTCATCAGATTACACAAAAAATAAAACTGTAGTCTTTCAAGGATTGAAGAGCAGAGTTGACTGGCTGTGTCAGAGGCAATTCCAACCAGGACTATAAATGTATCCTACATTAAGCTCTTGTACCGGTTTCTTATTTCTCCAGCTGTAAATATCTTAGTCTTTTCAGAAACAGTTATTGTCCTAACGCTACATTCATAGTATTAGTTGATGTCAATGGATTTCTTGTGTGTGTGGTCTAGTGCTTGGACATTTTAACCTTATTTGAGCTTTGATGTCAATTATGACTTAGCTTGTGGTAGAACATAGAAAAGTTTGCTAAAATATCATCCCAAGTATTTTCCCACTATAGTTATTTACATCATTTTATTCTTTAATATCACTTTTTATAGAATGCTAGGAAGAAGAAAATTAATAATCATCTTGACTCTACCATGTGGTACCCATTAAAGAGAAAAAGTTACAAATGTATCCATGGAATCACACAGATTACCTGCTTAGATGCCAGTAGATGAAGCAGTATCTTTGCGTGCCAAACATAAAATGAAAGATCACCCATGAAAGCATCTGCAGACGTCCAAAGGTTAAGAAGTGTATTCAGAAACAACTCCCTCCCTAAAACAGTGCTATTCATACTTACGTAGAAAAAAGAGAATCAAGAGTAAAATTAAATTGAATAAAGAGCCACAAATTGAATTAAGCATATAAACAATATAGAAAAAAATCTTAGTCATTCAAATAACAATAAAATCTATAGAACAACTAAGAATAAATGTAAAAGTAAATATGTAACAAGTCCTTGGACAGAATTACAAATAATGGATAAACAAAATTGTCTTTGAGTAATCATTATTGAGTAGGCCTATTGTCAGATTATTTTAAAGTAAATAATTATAAAACAAACAAATAAAACCAAAATGGCTTGAGAGATAGCTCAGAGACTAAGAGTACTGGCTGCTCTTCCAGAATACCCAGGTTTTGTTTCAAACATGACAGCTCATAACTGTCTGTAACTTCAGTTCCAAAGACTCCCATACTTCTTCCATCCTCCGTGGACACTAGGCACATCCTTGGTGCAGACGTAAGCATGTTGGCAAAACACCCATAAACACAAAATTGAAAATTATTTAAAAGTTATTGGTGCCCAATTTATAGAATACTATAGGATCTGTGTCATCAATAGCTGGACAACTTTAGAGCACCTGCAGTTGACGTCAATACTGTTTTGAAAACAACAATGAGAAAGCAGTTTTGAAAAATGTTCTTCCTTCTTTTGCATGGATGAAAGAGACTGAACAGGGTTTGGTTTTGTTTTGTTTTGTTTTGCTTTGCTTTTTGTTTGTGTGTGTGTGTGTGTTACTTTTACCATTACTCTTGATTTTCCTTCACAACTTTCAAAGATTATCAATATATTTGAAATATTTCCACTCATGTCTGTGAGAGCAGGAAATAAAATACCCTAATCTTGGTTCCTTTCTTTTTTTAGGTAGAACTCAGAATAATTTCACTCAAGAAATTGTGAAAATTTTTATTCACTATGAAAAGATATGATAGATTTCCTAAGAATTAGTTTATTAATTGAGAATTTGTCTACCATATATAAATGCAGTACAACCTTTTATGGTGTATAAAGTGACTCAAGATCATGTCTACTGACCTGAGATGTCACCCAAGGCCATGGTGTAGAACAGTGCTGATGCCAAAGACCATGTCTGGGTCCATGATTCTACTGGATCTGGGGTTCCTGTTAATGTGCATGGTCTGTGTTACCATCAGAAGCCATGAAGATATCCATGATCTATGCTACAGCCTGAACCCATGTGAATGGCCATGGACTATGCTGCCACTGGAGGCCATGCTGATGTGGGTAGCTTCTGATACCACACAAGAACATACTGATATCCATGGTCTGTGCAGCCTAGAGGGCTTTTCTGTGCACAGGGTGGTGGCCCATGATTCCTATTGATGCTGATGATGAAGAACAAGGAGGCTGCTTTAGTTGTGATAGCAATGACTGCAGACACACACTTGAGAGGGAGGAATATCGAAGGCTCCTGTGATGATATCTACCACCACCACAGCGCTCCCAACCAGAAAAAAAACCAAAACAAAGTAATAAATAAATAAATAAATAAATGTAACAGCCTATACTGGAAACTACCAAACAGAACCCCCCCCCCCTTTTTCCCCTCTTTCCGGTCAATCTTGCTCGCTCTGGTCTGCCCCACTTGCTCTGGCAAGCCCTGCTCGCTCCAGTCGGCCTCGCTCACTCCAGTCAGCTCCGCTTGCTCCGTAGAACCTCCTTTTAAAAATTATATAGTTTCTTTATTTTACATTTCAAATGTTAATCCCTTTCCTCATTTTTCCTCCAAACACTCCCATATGCCATCTCCCCTCCCCTGCTCACTAACCTACCCACTCCTGCTTCCCTGTAATGGCATTCCCCTACACTGGGGCATCAAGCCTTCACAGTACCAAGGGCCTGTCCTGTCATTGATGTTCCACAAGGCCACTCTCTGCTACATATGTGGCTGGAGCCATGAATCCCTCCATGTCTACTCTTTGGTTGGTGGTTTAGTCCCTGAGAGCTCTGGGGGTACTGGTTAGTTCATACTGTAGTTCCTCCTATGGGGTTGCAAACCCCTTCAGTGCCTTGGGTCCTTTCTCTAGCTCCTCCATTGGGGACCCTGTGCTCAGTCCTAGACAGAGAAATGAGACAACAAAATGAGGTTAAACAGATACAAATTGGAAAGGAAGAAGTCAAAATACCACAATTTGCAGATGATATTATAGTATACTTAAGTGACCCAAAAAAATTCCACCAGAGAACTCCTAAACCTGATAAACAATTTCAGCAAAGTGTCTAGATATAATAATAACTCAAACAAAACAGAGGCCTTCCCGTACTCAAAGGATAAACAGGTTAATAAAGAAATTAGGGAGACAACACCTTTCACAATAGTCACTAATAATATAAAATATCTTGGTGTGACTCTAAGCAAGTGAAAGATTTGTATGATAAGAACTTCAAGTCTCTGAAGAAAGAAATCAAAGATAACAGAAGATGGAAAGACCTCCCATGCTCATGGATTGGTAGGATTAATATAGTAAAAATGGACATCTTGTCAAAAGAAATCTACAGATTCAATTCAATCCCCATCAAAATTCCAATGCAATTCTTCACAGAGTTAGAAAGAGCAATTCCAAATTCATCTGGATTAACAAAAATCCCAGGATATCAAAAACTATTCTCAGCAATAAAAGAACTTCCAAGGGAATCACCATCCCTGAACTCAAGCTGTACTACAGAGCAATTGTGATAAAAACTGCATGGTATTGGTACACTACCAGGCAGATAGATTTGACAAATAGGACCTCATAAAATTGCAAAGTTTCTGTAAGGCAAAAGACACTGTCTATAGGACAAAACAGCAACCAACAAATTGGGAAAGATTATTACCAACCCTACATCCAATAGAGGATTAATATCTATTATATACAAAGAACTCAAGAAGTTAGACTCCAGAGAAACAAATAACCCTATTAAAAATGGGTTACAGAGCTAAGCAAAGAATTCTCAACTGAGGAACACGAATGTCTTAGAAGCACCTAAAGAAATGTTCAACATCCTTAGTCATCAGGGAAATGAAAACCAAACAACCCTAAGATTCAACCTCATACCAGTTAGAATGGCTGAGATAAAAAAATCAGGTGACAGCAGATGCTGGCAAGAATATGGAGAAAGAGGAACACTCCTCCATTGCTGGTGAGACTGCCTGCTTGTACAATCACTCTGGAAATCAGTTTGGCAGTTCCTCAGAAAATTGGCCATAGTACTACATGATGACCCAGCTATACCACTCCTGGGCATACACCCAGAAGATGCTCCAACATGTAATAAGGGCACATGCTCCACTGTGTTCATAGCATCCTTATTTATAATAACCAGAAGCTGGAAAGAACCCAGATGTCCCTCAACAGAGGAATGGATACAGAAAATGTGGTATATTTATACAACAGAGTACTACTCAGCTATTAAAAACAATTAATTCAATGATATACAGACTGTTTAAGTTTTTTGAGTAACAAAAGGCATTTCCTTGAATTATTTTGACACAATTTACTGTGAGGGTTTTTTTTTTCCTCTTGCTGATATTTCTGGATTCCTTGCACAGACAATAAAAAGGAAAGCCTTTCTTTAAAAAACAAAACAAAACAACAACAACAAAAACCCAATGAATTCTTGAAATTCTTAGGGAAATGAATCGTTCTGGAGCATAACATCCTGAGTGAGATAACCCAATCACAAAAGAACACATATGGTATGCACTCGCTGAAAATGGATATTAGCCCAGAAGCTCAGAATACCCAAGATATAATTCACAGACCACATGAAACTCAAGAAAAAAGAAGACCAAAGTGTGGATACTTCAGTCCTTCTTAGAAGGGGGATCAAAATACCCATGGGAGAAGATACAGAGAAAAGGATAACTTTTAAAACATGTGACCTAGATGCTAAAGTTTTCCAAAATTCATGGCTTCTGGTGGAGATATGGAAGGATATGGACTCAGTTCTAGTTAAAAGGCAGGGCATGAGAGTTTGTTTGACCACACTATAGTGAGGATATAGATAACAAAAATTGAACCTAGTTGTGCGTGTGTGTGTGTGTGTGTGTGTGTGTGTGTGTGTGTGTAATGAGGGGAGATCACTATGATTGGGAGACACAGATATGGAAAGACTGGAAGAGATTGTTACAAGGATACAGGATGTGAAACTCCCACAGAATCAATAAAAGTATCATGTGGAGGTAAGAGAAACTGATTCAAGTGTGTAATATTTTCATTGCCAAAATAGAAATGCTATCATGGATACTTCCTTCATACAACTGCTAAAAGTATATTATGCTTTATTTAAGTATTTACAGGGAGAGCTAGCAGCCTCTTAAGATTCTTTTGTGCCATTCCTTTGCTGGTTGATATTGTCTTTTATAGGTTGTGTCTTTTGAATTTTAAATATGTTTCCATTCAGAACCAGGTCAACCAATACACGCTGTTAATGAATTCTAAAGCAGAGTGGAGGGGCATCTGGCTTTTTCTTTGCTCTTAAATGACCAATTGCTGATGGATTTGAAATGGCACATAATCATCTAGTGCATATCCTGACTACATACTTCTTTTCTTTAGCCTAAATAACTAAAAATAAGTATACCATTTTTAAATACCATTTTATCTTAATTGATCAAAAATAAATTTTTGGATATTGGATATATTACAATACAAAATATTTGTAAGTTGCTCATTAACATATTATATATATCTGTGTGCATTCAGAGTCTCTTTTATATGTTAGTCAGACAAATGCTTTCCCCTTTAAAGATACACGGCTGTTTTCTTTTCCAAGTTCTGTTTACTTCACCCTGAAGGTTGACATGCAGAACAGGTGTGGAGTGGAGAGATCAGCCATTTTCAAAGGGCAGGGTAGCAGCCGGGAAGATTGGGTTTCTTGCACTTTATACCTTGTGATGTTTGTTGATGTTAAGCTACTGAGCTACTTTCTCTGACATCATGCTGTGTCCACTTAATTTCCTCCTTAGCCAGTGAATGAAGGGATACATTATTTTTCCCCTCAACTCAGAATAATTTACTTATTTTCCATGAGATAAAATGACAGAAATATTTGTATAGGAGGAAGAAAGTTGTAACATGAAAAAATAAGTGTTTTATAGAATAATTGTTAAGGAAAATGAGAAGAAAACACCATTTTCCTCTTCTCATACGCCAAATCCAACCCATCAGTTGAAATGCCTTCTCCAAATTCTCTTTGCATTTCTAGCTTTATCTTCAGGAACTTATTTATCATCCCAGCTATGATTTTGAAATATTTATTCAGTTTTAATTATATCTAAAAATGACAAAATAAAAAGAGTTATTACTGTGACAAATACTAGCTCAGCATCCCTGCAAACTATTCAATGTAGGGTAATCAGAAGAAAAATTTGTTAAAATCTGTGTTTCTTTCCTGCTCTTTTTGGATAACCAAGTGTCCAGTGCAAGCAATAGGAAGGATAACATTGGCAAAGAAATGAAAACCGAATGATCTTATGGACCATAATAAGAGACTATGAAAGAAAGGATGGGACTTGAATCACATGTAGAAATTGTGCAGCGCTAGACAGGAAGATGATGTGGAATGACCATATAGTCTATGCAGTGGAATGTATATGTGTAGGGCTAAGAGAACTAATTAAGAGAATCTTAATTTACCAGAGAAATTTGGTGAGGAGACAATGATTTATACTGTGATAAAAAGAAACATGCACCAATATCAACCCACAGAAATAATTTAATTAGATATCATACACTACTGGAAAATAAAGTCTTGGAGATACCATAGCTAAGTCAAAATGATTTCACAATCCTTTACTGTTATTGACATCTTATTTTCTGGCAATTTACAAACATTGGATATAGTAAAAAATGACATGGGAAAATTTTAATTAAGGTTTTGCACAATGTACTGCTTAATTTTAGAAAAACCAATGTTCTGTGTATAATTTTCCACATATTAAAATAACAAAATAAAAATATTGGACCGTTAAATAGATTGATATTTTAAATATTTGTTTAATAAGGTTTTAGCAAACAACAATAGAACAATTTATTTCAAAATACATGCACATTCCAAGCTAGGATGGAAGCTTCTTTATAATCCAATTTATAATTTTTAAAGTTTGAGTCCTGTGGTACAAACAGTAGAATATTGATCAAACTTGTTTCCAATGATGAAAATTAAGTTGTGCTGACAAAATTTTTATTATAAAAGTTCCAAAAGAAACAAAAACAACCCCCCCCAAAACAAAAGCAGCCATGATTAATCAATTGAATAACAGTAACCCTTTAGCTGATCTCTCCAGAGATTCATAACTGAGGAGGTGCCTGGCAAGGAGCTACTTAAGACAGGGTTAACACCAAAAGGTGGTCCTTACTGTGAAGTCCAGTTTCCAGAATGAATGGACACATAAAAGAAAAGCCTGCTATCCTAAAGGAGATAGGTAGATTCAACACCTATATTTTCCCTAGTTCTGTTTTGTTAGCTTTTTACTTTATTCATATATAAAAAGGGATTAACATCCATCAATGTAAAACAAAAATATTTTAAAAGCTCTATAACTACCACTGGATAGAGATAAAAGATCTTACTTATATCCCCATATTTGGTCTGGCCATTTAATGTTTTCACTTATCCAGAATACTGGTGTAAGATGAGGTATAAGAACATCCTGTTTTGTCAAAATAGTGACAAATATTTGAATATAGATAGTCCTTGAAAAATTTATTATCCACGTATTAGAGCTTTTCAAGAAAATATAGTCCTACTAACCCACCATTCCTAAATGTTGAAGACTATATATAAACCACTCAGTCATGTTATTCTGGTTGAGAATTTTATTGTGATGTTGATAGCTTCTAGAAGTCAGAGTTCTTAAAAAGACAGTTGTTTTGTATTACATAACATTGCTAAACTTTTCAGTTAATTTTTAGAAGTTCTTGTCTAAGACTGAGAACCCCAGACAGATAAAAGATGGCAATGATTAAATCATATTTCTTATTTTAAATAAGAATGGTATATATATATATGTAAAGACCCTCATTGATAATTATTCTGTTATACCCTCATTATGCCAAAGTGTGGTGAGATGTGAAACTGGCAGCTATGGATACAAAAAAATGTCCTTTACAAAGATGGTCCATAGCCAAGTCCTTCTTAGCAGAGGTTCCAAGTTCATCCTACCACTCATTCTTATTCAGCTTAGAGATGTGACCAAGAGACTGACAAGCTCAACCTCCTCATAGAGCAGTCCTTTCGAATGTCCTTGTACCTTTATTTGAAGTCCTATAAGTAATGTTTGAAAAGTCAGTTCAATCCAATATTTCTCCTTTGCATCAAAGAAACACACAACCAAATAGTGTTTAAAATTCTTTGAAGCTTGTTCCTGTTTTATTACAAATGCACGAGAGCCTTTGGTGAGTTAATGTTACCAGAAATCAAATAGAAGAGGTAAAGGAAGTTACACTGATCATTTAAGGGAAGAATTGTGGTTTGGGCACCTGTGCTCATAAAATGGTGTCCTTTACATTAAAGAGATAAGCTATGTTGACTAGAACTCTTAAAACATAGAATTAAGAAAAAACCTCTAAGCTATAAAGAGCTGATGGAATGCTAACTTTAACTCCAACTTAGCTTAGTCCTGACAACAAAGTATGTGGGCAACAACTTTAGAGATAATTCCTAAGGGCTGCCTAAAGGAATTCCACTTGCATTTGATGGAAGTATGCTTCTCAGAAAGCAAATATTTGGCCTGCATTCTACTTCAGGATGTTTGCATTTGGTCAACTAAAAAGCTAAAACTAATGACCCATTTTCAAGGAGCCTGAGAAAAGCATGCAATTACAAGTTTGAGAAATAGTTGTGTACATAAAAAAACTTTAGCAAACCACTAAGTATCAAATGATAAGTCATTTTAAATATTTTTATTTTCTTATACATTTATATTTCTGAGATATATGTGATGATATGCAATTTTATAGTTATAAGTAAATAAAAATACCATATTATTTTTGGTTGAATTTTCCCTGAAAAAACTTTCCATGAAAGATAACCATTCAATAGAATCCTTCTCTGTGACATTTTTCATACTCCAATCCAGTTAAAAATATATTATTTTGCTATATACAGGGATCCATATATTCAGTTTATTTAAGGACCTCCATAGAATAGCACAGGGCTTTGTATGTTACAATTATTCAATAAAATTGCTGAAATAAATTTTGTATGAATCTTGACAGTATTTCCACTCAACTAAAAAATGCTCCATTATTTCATACCTTTACCTATAATTACAGTAGCCAAAATCACTGCTATGTTCTATGTTAACTGCTTTTTCAGTATGCTTCCAACTGTACATATTTTGCCTGCTTAAAGTTTTGAGTAATTGTCTCATAACCCAAAGGTGACAAAATACATATTACCAAAGACAAGGAGTTTGTTCTGTAAGTTTACTTAGGATACAATTCATCTACCTACTGTAAGATAATATTAACAACTAATCTAAAACAAAGGATCTACCAGGAAGAACAAATCATTTTAGCAATTATTATATTATTACTTAAGGCCTTATGTTCTATAGCAGTGACTCTCAACCTTCCTAATATTGTGACCCTTTAATAGAGTCCCACATGCTGTGGTGACCCCAACCATATATTTATTTTTATACTTCATAACTGTAATTCTGCTCACTGTTGTGAATGATAACATAAATATCTGATATGCAGCCTCCAAAGAGGTTGTAACCCACAGTTTAAGAACTGCAAAGTAGGTGCAAAGTCGCCTTGAAACAATGATGATAGAATGTTAGAATTTTCATGTCTGGACTACACTTAACATTAAAATTGTTCATTTGTGTGACAGTCCACCCAATCAACTAAATAAAAATAAACAAAGTTCAAATTGGTGTATGAAAACCCTGACATCATAGGTACAAAGAGATACAATGGTATGCACATGAAGTATAATGTGAGTGTGCATAAAACGTATTTCCAGTATAAGTTTCTATATTGCAAAGTTCATGGGTTTCTTCAAGGCATAAATAGAAATTTTAATATTTGATCTATCAATATGTGCTGATAGAGGACACGGTGCTAAATGGAAATTTCATGGCTAATTCTAGGGACTAAAAGAAAAAAATATTTCTCCGTGTTTTATCTATTTTTTTAAAACGTAGGAGGAAAGGACTCTCAGGGAAAAAAAATATCCAAAGCTTTACTGTGAAAGAAATGAATGCAGGAAATCGCTCTTTAAATAGTGAAGAGACATGAAGCATTTCAACTTCACAGCCTGCTAAGGAGCAACAGCTGTACCTAATTCCAACTTGACGTGCTTCACATCTCATATTCATATAGGTATTTAATGATCCAAGCATAATGGTCCTATATAGAATAATTACTTATATGAAGGAGCAAACTTCATACGCATTCCTTTTTAAATGATCCTTCAAGAGAAAAACTGCACTGATTCTTTGAACAATGAATAGTCTCTCCTGCCATTCCAAATGTTTGGGACTAAATAGCTTATCTTTCAAGAGAGAATAACAACTGTGCCAAGCTCACTTTTTCTTGACAGACTCTCTTTGCCTCCCCCCTTCCCAGTACAACCAGTACAACGAAAAAAGGTAGAACGCCAAGCCTATTATTAAGTCATAGTAGTAGGCAGTTGCAAGGAATATCAGAAACAAAAGGAAATACGGTATTTTAGAGTTGGTGGATATTGAAAGCAGAGACTCCCTGCCTTGAGCTTCCAGTTCCTGGGTAGGGACAGTAGCAAAAGCAGAGCTCACTGATCCTTTGTCACCCAGATAACACTGTGACTGTCCAGAATGCGTTAACCCTTCATTTTCAGAACTTGCTTCATCCAGATTCTCAAGAGGCTCATTGATTAAAATCATCGGGCCTTGGGGGTTTTCTTTTGGTTGGAGAATTGGACTCCCGCCTCGTTCTCCTCCACTACCTGATTTCATTATTTCTGAACTTTTGAAAACATCTTCAGGTTTAGACCTGGCATGGCCCAAGATCTCACTTTCTGGGTGCCAATTATATTTTGATTTGGTAGGAATAGACTGGAGGGTTGTGTTAGTAACTGCTTTCTCTTCGCAGTAAGAAGGTACTGATTTTTTAGAGCAGCATCTGTGAACTTGAGAGCTGTCCCAAGAAGCGCTGGGAGTGTCTGAGTTAAATGCAGAGTGAACAGCATTGAAGTCTGTTCTCCTTGATAATTCTTGAAGCAGCTCAAGATCTGTATTTGCCTGGAATATTGCTCTGTCTGTTGGTAACACTCCCAAATGTAAATCCAGTTTTGACATAGCTTTTTGATTGCCTGTAATGACCTGTGAAGGTTCGTCTGTAGATGTTACACTTCCAATTCCATGTTTCTCCTTGTCATATGTCTTCCGAGGAGAGCACGTAGATGTGGTTTTCTCCTTCTTCATTTCATCTACACATACATTACAAATATCTAAATGTGACTCCCTTTCAAAATCATTGTCATGGATTACACCTGCTGTATCTCCATGACAAAGGGAATAATGTGCATCATCTTTCCTCCCTTCATGTGGATCAAACGCTGTTTCTTTTACCTCGATGGGCCTGTCATTTCGTGCTGTCTCTTGAGGTAGCTTAGCAATTATTGCTTTTCCTCTAGCAGACACGCTTTCTGGAGTACTTTCTAATGTTGTCTTAATTATATAAGCTGTAACTGCTTGTGCTTTCTCGGTAATACCATGATCAGCTTGAGAAGACAGTTCATAGCATTCTGTCTCTCGGCAGGTAAGCAATTGTTCTGTAGGAGTAGCTTTCAGATTCCTACCGTTATCTCTTTTTTCCCACATGTCTTTATACTCTGCTTGTTCTTTGGTATGCTGGGCTCTATTTGATTCAGTCTCACTTGTTTCTGGCTGAGTTTCCAGAACATTCCATTTTTTTCTAGGCTGTGTGTTCATATTCTGATCTTCAGGATTGTTAGAGTCTGAGTTTTCCCTGTCAGCTTGAAAAAGATGATCAGTCAGAAGGTTAAAATTCCTTGGAGAACCAAGATCACTAGTACCTGGTCCTAAATTGCTACCATTTCCAACTTCTCTCCAACTCCTTTTTGTATTAGTGGAAGGACAGGGATCTACTGTCACCGCCCAGGTGTTAGCTGTAGCATCTTTGCTCAGGAGAGTTGTCAAGTCTTGGTTACTAGCTTTATCCCCTTCAGTGCTTATTTTTGGATACCCCATTTGTCCATCTTGGGTCTGGAATACTGATTGAAAAATCTTGTTTGGGTTTTCATCAACACCTAAGCATGTTTGCTTCTTCTCTTTATCATCTTCTTTGGCATAATCATCTTTGGAAGATGCATTTGATTCTTCTAATTTTGTGGAATCTCCATGTGAATATTTGTAATCTGTTATACCAGTTTTCTTGATTCCTGCTTCATTATTCTTAACACCACATGCCATTTGTTGATCAAAGGAAGAACACACTCTGCCACTCCCATGGGCTGGGTTTGCATTATCATCCAGGTCTTCTTTGCTGCAGAGTTCCAATTGCATTAACTCATCAGAACTAGTATCTCCCAGTGATGGCCCTTTTTCTCCCATACCTGAAATAATTTCCTCTGAATGTGGATGACCATATTCATTTCCTGGGGAAGCCTTTCTGCTGTGGTAGAAATCTCTCTTTAAGGAACTTTCCGCTGATAAACTTGGAGACAAAGGCCCTATGAACAAGTCAGTGTTGATTTCATGGGAAGCTTGCTTCTTCTCTGACCCCTCAGCTTTATTTGTGAAATTGACTGTATCTGTTGCAAATGTATTCTTTTCATCCTGGGAAGTTATTAACCGTTGGTTCATCTTAATGGAAAAAAAAAACAACAAAATTATCACAATATAATCTTTTTTTAAATACATGAGAAGTGAATTAGCTTTTATTAGTTCAAGTAATTATCTAGTAGATTCCCTGACTCATTTCATTTGTGGATTTCACACAAACTCTACAAGTTGGGTGTTTGGGGTAAGATCTTTGTAGGGTATTACTTGGGAATGAGATCAGTAAGAAAAGGGGCCCAAATTAATCACACTCCATCTCTGCTTCCAAATATCACATTGTATTATTCAACCATTCTTGCTTGTCATTGCACTTTTTCCTCACTTGGGATATACACATTGATAGCTCCATGCTAATCAATTAGGGAGCAGCTTCCTGGGTGCCCCTTGCCACATTTATATGTGCTGTAGGTGCCCCCATTACAGTTTCTCTTATTAATATGTTTTCTGCAAAGCCTCTGCAAACTATTAATAGCAAAACGTCACTCAAAGAAAAGTGAGGGAGTTAATGTCTCTGCAAATTCTGTTTTAATGACCCTCTGCCAACTGGTACTCAAATGTATTTGAGCTCTTCAGTGATGCCAACTGTCAGGATTTAACAGTGAGATGCCTGTGTGTTTTTTTTTTTTTCTCCTCATAACTGACATTTGCATGATCTCAATAATTATATGCAAATCTTACGTCTTCCCCTTCTTCTCACATAAGGCTCATGTTACTTGTCAACTGCACAGCTGTCTTGTAAGCCAATGCCTGTGGGTTCCACAGATTTGGTTGTATTTCCATCTATTATGGAGCTTCATTGTTTTATGCAGTCACGTCAGCAAGGAGCAAATTAGCATCTAAATTACAGCTCCCTGTTCATTTATTGGGCGTACAATCTCAGTAACTTCTAAACAAACTTTTATATTTGAGGCTGCTCATGGTAATGAGGTGTATTGGTGATGTATGTGATTTTTCAGAGTCCTTTCATTATATTCTCTGGTTAAAAAAAAAAAAAAAAAGGTGATGTTAAATTTCGGCTGCTGAGGAGTCTCACAATGGGTGACAACTTTGTAGTGCCTTAACGTTGGAGCACAGTAAATTGCATACTTTAGTGGTGCAGTTGCCATATCACTATTGCAGAAGTGAAATGTGGGTGTGTGGGGGGAGATGAGTTCTAGTTCTTTTCAGTTTCAGCATTGACACTTGAAGAGGCAAATGTCATTTTAATCTTAGATGATTATGAATCCATGTATCGCCATGCTAGGCACTCCAACTAAATACAAGGAAGAGTAAATTGCATCATTTGACTCATTTGCTTCTGCCTCTCACTAGGAGCTAAAAGTACGAACTGAACCATCTTCTCCAAATTTCAGAAGATATTTGATGTTCAGCAAATGTGAAATTTGTAGTAACAAAGTTTAGGCTAAAATCTGCAGTATGGAATTTGTTTCCTGTTTTAAAATTATGTAGAGCTGGCTATTTCATTCTTCCTTGGTAATTTAATATCTTACAATGCTAAGAAACTTTAAAATTCCTACCTGGAAAGAAATAGTAAAGCAAAACAGGGCTAACCATCAGCATTGCTGGGTTCTTAGATTAGATATGACCTCACTCTTCCAGCCCTCTTACTTTACAGATGAGGTTATGTTAAATGCACACCTGTCACGAAGATTAGAACTGTGCATCAGGATGGTGCCCCTTGCCTCTAATTCCTACAAACTATTACTCAGAGCCACTGGTAACGGGATAAGAAATTAATGCCATTAATTTACCACTGTGGAGAGCAGAAGCAACATTTTGAAATCAAAGTGCCTTGTGGCTCAAGCTAGATGGAGATGCTGGGACAGAATAAGCTATGCTTGCACATTTGCAAATTATATTAGCTGAAGCCATTGAGAGGCAGGCATTGCAGCATCTTTGAAGCATAAATAGATTCATCTTCTCTAATACCGTGGCAACCAGAACACTTACCATCAAGTCTAATTCTTTTCCATTATGTTCGTCATGCTTCTTGTTGATATCCTTTACATTTTGATGATTGGCTCCCAAGTCATCCTTGTCCTCGTGAGAACAAATGATTGTCGGGATGTAGGTCTCTGAAAAGTTAATATGATTGGTTCTTAATTATAAGACTGTTTTTATTGCAGATATTAACAAAAATAGATTTTGATTAATTTTAAATGAATATTACCTGTGAACTTTAAACTCTCAAATTTATTTTCTTCTGGTGCTAGCAATGGTTCTTCTTTACTGCTAAAATTTAGAAAAACACACATTTGTTTTGAAATTACATCTTTAAGAATATCTTCATAATGTGGAAAATTATCAATAAGACAAATAGTTTATGTAATCTTTCATAATTTTGTATTACTGTATGTAAGTAAATCTTCCACGGTGATACAGTAAAAAATTCTGATTTTTATGAAAACTTAAAATAATCTATACAATGACATACTTATAAACGAGATTATGTTGTTCTTATTAAAACATAACCAGCTATAGGCAAATATGTAGTTTTTATTATATTTTATTTAATCTTCTAGATTGAGAGGATCTTTGTTCTGGTATGAATTTATGAATTGATTATCCATTGTTGCTATAAAATTGGTTTCTAACATTTAGATAATTATGTTTTGTAGCCTGTTTATCTCTCACCTGCATTGTTATAAAGGGAAAATCTCTCTATAGATAAGAGAAATAAACAAAAACCAGAACACTAAAACCTGAGAAGCAGCTAGATTTATGCTCCAAACTCTCATGTGTGAGTTGCCACTGGCGAATTTTAAAATGGAGACTTCAGCATGCTCTTATGTTAGTGCACACCTTATTTCTTCAAAATTCCTGAGATTGCATTGCTTTTTGTAGTTAATTTTGAATTCTTGTTAGAAATGATAGGTACTTCTCTCTTTTAAATGTCAGAAGGCATGTTAATGGCATCATTATCACTGTATTAGTCTCTGATACTCAATATAAAAATATAATTGGTGAAAATTTCAATTTATGTACAATTTACTTAAAAGTTCATTTATATCTTGGTTTTATTTTAGAATTAATTTCTTTTTTACTATTATTATTGGGTACATCTGCTGTGCATGGATGGGTTCATGTGTATAATAGCCCAAATGTGATGATAGAGGACAACCCAATGGAGGTGATTATATCCTTCCATCTTTTCATGGGTTCTGTGGATTGATCTCAGATTACAGGTCTTGCCCAGCAATCACTTTCCCCACTGTGTCCTCTATCTTCTCCTCATACTTTTCTCTCTCCCACAACCCTCTCTCCAGGGTCTCCCTATATAGCATGTTGTCCTAAAGCTCTTTTTGTAGACTAGGTTGACCTTGAACTCACAGATATCCATCTGCACCTGCCTCTGCCTCCCAAGTGCAGGGATTAAAGGTATGCACCACCATGTCCCACCCTTAATCTATTTTCCTTATACTGATTTTTTTCCCACTGAATTTCTGCAATAACCACAAGACAAACAAACAAAATAAAACAACAACAAAAAAGACAAGAAACCTAGAAAGTGGCATTTGCTGATAAACTTGTATAATTGAATCTAGGCTTTTTTCAACTGAACATTCCAGCAAAGCTAATTTTATTTTCACAAACTATGTGTAATTTGTAAACTATCCCTTCCTGATTATGTAGGAAGGTAACTTACTTTTGTATATATTTTTTGTTGTTTCATTTTAACCTTACTGAAAGCATTTCTGGGCATTACAATAAAACTAACATTCTATGTACATAAAAATTCTTAAACTATAGTGTTTGAAGTATGGAAGTTGAATTAATCTATTTCCAAGACTTATAACTAGGCAATGATTTGCTTTTATGAAATTAACCTACAAAACAATAATTTTGCAAGTAGTATCTCTTTGAAGAACATGCAAAGCTGAAATGCACCACCCCCTCTGGCTCTTACAAACTATCTTCCTCTTGAGCAGAGAACTCCGAGTCTTAGGAAAAGCTACGTGATGTAGATAGCCTATTTAGGACTGAAAATCCTGCAGCATCTTGTTCAGTACTTTGATCGGTTGTAGGTCTCTGTATTAATTGTCATATACCTGCCCCCCAAGAAGCTTCTCTGATGATATTTGAAATATACCATGATCTAATGTAATAGCAATGCATTATCAGTGGCTAGAGATATGTTTGGTGGGCATAGCAGGACAGACATATGTATGACGTCTTAGGAATCATGATATCATGCATAACACCTGTGAGAACTCAAGCCAGACAAAAAGCTAGCATAAAGGTAGGAGGTGGGAATGAAGTCCCACCTCCAGCTGCAAATTTAATGGCATTTGAGAAATGGTGGGAAAAGAAGGGTCAGTTATGTAGATTCATTTAGTGATATATTCTTTGGTAAATCAACCACAGTCAGGTAAGGCCCTATATACATAAGAGAAGTAAATCATCAATCAACACAACACATTGGGCTGTGAAAGTTTTGAGAGAGAGAGAGAGAGAGAGAGAGAGAGAGAGAGAGAGAGAGAGAAAGAGAATTGGGTGGGTAGGAGCTGGGCTGCCTTGTCTGGCCTCAGTGGGAGAGGAAGAACCTAGCCTTGCCAGGGTAGGGGGATATCCAGAGGGCCTCAACCACTCAGAGGAGAAGGGAGATAAGATGGGGAAAGGATTATGGGAGAGGGTGACCAGAGGAGGTCCATGAGTAGGAGGTAATGTGAATAAGTAAAACTAAAATAAATTTGAATTTAAAGATTAAAAAAAATAAAAATGAGTGGGTAGAAAGGTGGGACTGGATCTGGGAGAAATTGGAAAAGCATTAGATATGATCAAAGCACGCTATATTCTCAAAGGATGGATAAAATATTTTTAAGAGAACATAGATAATATTAAAAAAGCTTTTAGTTATTCCCATTTCTTATTTGTTATTATAACACGACTAAAATTTATTTGTAGAGAGAAACTATTTGCTACTAAAAGAACTTTTTTAATTTACCTAAAACCATAACTGAATTTTCTAATCAATTTTAATTGCTTCATTTAAAATGATTGTTTTGAAAGGACAAGAGCTTCATTTGTAAAACCTCACCCTAAGACAAGTAATTAGTGATGAAACAACCTTATTATGATTGAGTGTCCTCAAAACGTGGATATTCAGCAATATAAAGGAAAATGTTATATTTAAGGATACATATAGGGATGAAAGCTTGATGCTCCTGAAACTGAAATATTATATAGAACATATGTAGGAAAAATCTTATAAAACCTGAATTTTTCGATTATAAAACTATATAAACAAATATTAAAGAAGCTACACATACCATGTTCATAGATAGTAATAAAATATTGTGAAGGTTGATGTTTTTTTATGATTTTTTATTAGATATTTTCTGTATTTACATTTCAAATGCTATCCTGAAAGTCCCCTATACCCTTCCCCCTCCCCCACCCTGCTCCCCTACCCACCCACTCCTACTTCTTGGCCCTGGCGTTCCCCTATATTGGGGCATATAAAGTTTGCAATACCAAGGGGCCTCTCTTCCCAATGAAGGCCATCTTCTGCTACATATGCAGCTAGAGTCACGAGCTCTGGGGGTTCTGGTTAGTTCATATTGTTGTTCCTCTTTTAGGTTTGTAGACCCCTTCAGCCCTTGAGGTACTTTCTCTAGCTCCTCCATTGGGGTCCCTGTGTTCCATCCTATAGGTGACTGTGAGCATCCACTTCTGTATTTGCCAGGCACCGGCATAGCCTCATACGAGACACTTATATCAGGGTCCCTTCAGCAAACTCTTGCTGTCCTATGCAATAGCGTCTGGGTTTGGTGACTGATTATGGGATCAATCCCCAGGTGGGGTAGTCACTGGATAGTCCATCTTTTTGTCTGAGCTCCAAACTTTATCTCTGTAACTCTTCAATAAATTGTATTCAAAATTATAAAGCTGTGTTTCATAGAGTTTGGATATGTGATTCTAAGGAGAAGAACAGAGGGATAATTATGTCTCTATAATTTTAAGAGTTTTTATGCAGAGTGAACCTTAATGACAATTTATCAGACAACCTGCAAAGCAGCTGAGAAATAGGACTCAAAGAATAGTGAGAAGAGTCATGATGGTCAAATCTAACATGTCAGAAAGCATGGAGACAAGAGGATATTCAGAAATGAAAGAAAGGGACATGACTATACTTAATGAAAATAATGACAATAGAACACAGGCAAAATTCAGCTCTAGGTGAACTAAATTATTACCATGTCAAAATCTTGAAAATTCCTAGAAAATATATATGATCATACCAAGCAGGAAGCATCTATTAAATAATAAAAAAGTCATTATAAAATAAAATCTTTAGCTTGTCTCTTTTAAAATTTAAATATTTAAAAGACATTTATTTTGATTGTAAGTGCATGTTTTAAAGCATGATTATCTGTGAACTGCTTGTACACAATATCAGTAAAAAACAGAAAAGAGGCTTGGATCCACTGGGACTGGAGTTACATGTGATGGTGAGCCACCTCATGGTACCACTCCCCCAGGATCTCTATAAGAGCAGGGACTGCTCCTATTTATTAATTCATCTTTCTAGCCCTACTACTAAAATTTGAACTCTTTGTTCATTGAAAGGCATTGGGAAAGGTAACCTAAGAAGTGGCTTAGTACTTAAGAACACTTGTAATTTTTTCAGAAGACCCAGGTGCAATTCCCAGCACCCACACTGTAGCTCATAACAACCAAGAACGTCTGTCCCAGGAGATCTGACACCATCTTCTAACATATGAAGGCACCAGGCATGCTTGCACAATATAGACATATATGCAGGCAAAATATTCATGCATATATGATAAAACAAAATAAATTTTTAAAAAGACATTGTAAAAATTAAAAAAAAAAACAGATTAAATTTGGGGAGAAGATGCTTGTATTACATAAAATCAACATAATTAAGAACCAGTACCTAAAAGAAATCTTGATTTTTTTTTTCAGGATTATAGTTTCCATTGGTAAGGCAATTTGAGAGGAAGAAATCAGTATATCTGATCATCAAAAGTCTAGTTTTTATTGTTGTTGTTTTGTTTTTTGTTTTTTTTCCATAGAGTTATTTCATCATTTACAGGATCTGAACATCTCAATCCTAGTTTTAGATAACTTATGAGCACATGTAGTTTGTTCTTTGCAATATATTATAGGATATGTGTAAACAAAACATCACTCTTCACTTTGAAGTAACACTTATTTGACCAATTACATCTAAAGTGTTTAATTGAACAGGTATACAATTAGAAAAAAGAGATGAACCCATAGGCAAGCACTAATCCCTTACACTATGAATGATTCTCTGCTGTGCTTGTAGACAGGAGCCTAGCATAACTGTCCTGAGAGGCTCCACACAGCTGCTGACTAAATCATATACAGAGACACACAGCCAAACACTAGATGGAGCTCAGGGAATCCTATGGAAGAGATGGGGGAAGTATTGAGGCCCCCAATTGAGATTCCCCAAAGGGATAGGAATTCCACAGGAAAACCAACAGAATCAACTAACCTGGACCCTTGAGACTCTGAGAAACTGAACCAGCAACCAAAGGAATTCAAGGGCTGGACCTAGATCTCTGTAAATATGTAGCTGACTTGCAGCTCAGTCTTCATTCAGGTGCTCCAACAAGGGAAGTTGGGGTGGGGCAGAGGGAGCCAGTCACTAAAACTATTGCCTGCCTGTGGATCCTGTTCTCTTGGGGGCTGCCTTGTCTAGCCTCAATGAGAGAAGATGTGGCTAGCCCAGCAGAAACTTGATGTGCCAGGGTGGAGGGATACTCCAGATGGGTCTCCACTCTTTCAGAGGAGAAGGGGAAGTTGATGGTGGGGGAGGATATATGAGGGGGGCAGACTAGGCAAATGGGCAGGATGATCAGGATCTAAAGTGAATGAATAAATGAATGAATGAGTGAATGAATAAGTAAATGGGAAAAATTTTTTTAAAAAGACTATTGGTTATTGACAGCAGGACCCACCTCCATCAGTACATCTGACTATGACATAAGTAAAGCTATCGTTTACTATCAGATCCTGTTTGTGTCCTGAGAACTTTTTTCCTTTTTTTTCTTTTGTATTCGTGGTGATTGACACACTGCCTGATGCAGTCTAATAGCAAAGAAATGCTGTTGAATAAATGTACAGCCCTCTTTCTTTCTAACTTCCCTTTTTCTTTCTTTCTCTTGCCAGCATTTTAATGATGCCATCTCTTCTTTACACAAAATTTAATCAAGGAAAAGCAGCAAATGATCACCTGTGTATATTCTAAGGCTTAAAGTGTTATCACATCCCAAGTTTAGAATTTTGGGATCAAATTATTAAATGTAATTGTTCTAATTTAGATTTCTAAACTTAATTTTTAAAATCGGTTAAAGTCAATCTAGGTTCTTTGGAGCAATAGTTCATTCCCATATACTTAGAGTTATATATTATTTAATCTGGAGAGGTCATTCATTCTTCTACAGGTAGTTTGAATATGTACTATTAACTATAACAAATAAAACTCTATAAAGGATCAGCCTTCAAATGTTTGTTCATCGCCTCCCATTTTATGCTAAACAGAAGTACTTAAGATACTTTACATGATGGTCTGTGTTTCAAGATGCGGTCTCATTTATGTCCCTTATGAACATCTTCTCCAAGATTTTATTTTCCATTTTGTTTCTTTAAACCATGATGTCCTCTTGTAGTCCAGGGATATAACCATAAAATTAATAATCCTCTTGCCTCAACCTCCAAAATGCTTGGATTGTTAGTGCAGACTAACTGTCAAAATCTTTAGAGGAGAACGCTAGACTGTTAAAGCTGGCTCGGTGTTGTTGTTGGTGGTGATGTTGCTGCTGGTAGTGCTGGTTGGTTTGTTTGTTTTTTATCTACTAAGTCTTCAGAATAACACCCAACATTATGTGCTCTTTCTATTATTTCTCTTTTTGTTTTTTGTTTGTGTGTATTGATTTTTTTTCTTTTCTTGTTGGTTTTAAGACAGACATACACACACACAGAGAGAGAGAGAGAGAGAGAGAGAGAGAGAATGAGAGAGAGAGAGGGAGAGGGAGAGAGAGAGAAAGAATGAAGTTAGGTAGGTAGAGAAATGAGAGAAGTTCTGGGAGGAATTTAGGGAAAGAAAATAATATGATCAAAATATATGTGAAATTTTAAAAATAAAATAACAGGAGTAGTTGTTAACTTGAAATAGTAATGTATCAAGCAAAACTACAGGTTTTCATTTTTATACTCCACTGTGTATTGTGGAATCACTTATTTCCTATTATTTCATACATGTTCAAGTAAAAGCTTGCAAGCATCAAACTTTGATAATATTTACCATCAGTTAAGATAAACAAGTGTATTGGATAGAACATAACACAAAAACCAAATTTATAAAACTTTAAAATACAATGAAAAGCCAAGGTTAATAAACACAAGCTGGTTGAGTGAATTACGTGAACTGCTCAAGCATGGGAGAGAGCAAGCTCAAGGTCTTGAAGAACTTCACTGAGTTATTTTTCTGTTTTAGAGAAAGTAGAATCACTGTTGTAATAACTACTAGCTAGCTAAACTGCCATGGAATTTCTTCCAGTTTTTCATCTCTTCAAATAATTTTAATTGTGTACATGCACATGTGCATGTGTGCATGTGTGCCTGTGTGTGTGTGTGTGTGTGCATGTGTGCCTGTATGTGTGTGTGTGTGTGTGTGTGTGTGTGTGTGTGTGCCTCTGTGTGTGTGTTGTGCCTGTAAATAGATCAGAGGCAATCTGAATGGGTTAATTTTAGATCATTGAACTTGGGTTTTCAGTCAGGGTGGCAGCCTGCTGCCCATTCTTTAACTGCTGAACCATCTCTCTTGCCTTTTAATTCCATTGAGACCTTGAAACTATATTCTAAAATATATTTTGTTTCAATTTACATATTAGAACATTGTGTTTCATCTAGAAAGATGCTTTGCATTTTTGTGAGGAATAGTTTCAATAACAGAGAAAGAAGTAACTGAAAGTCACACTTTCATGGAGAAAATCTTGGGAGGTTTCTGTTTTTGTTTGTTTTTTTGAAAGACTCTTCATTATTTTCTAGCAAGAAAAATTACAAGTCTGAATGTGTTTGGTCATATCAGTGTGGTGGGTGCTGTTTTGTCTAGCTCTTCTCCACAGCAGAAAGGGCATCTTACATTTTATTATTCTGTCATTGACTCAAGCATCACACATATTGACGGAAGTGATGTGCACTTCTCAAGGCACTGACTGAGGAGGGTCTAGTACATCATTAAGTAGAATCTTGGAAGTTGAGATGTGGACTAAAAAAACATTGTAGGTTTCTTGGGAATGTGATGTAATTACAAGCAGAATTCATGAATTTTAAGTAGAAGAAGACTATAGATAAACCTGGCTTAAGGGACTTCTCTGCTACCACCTGCCAATTATATTTTATGGAGAGAAATGTAAATGTCTTTAGGTGATGGGTCCTGAACAACTAAAGAATGTATATCAGCAACTTGTCTGGGGAAAAAAAATCTCTCAAACTTACTGCCCTAAGGTCCTTACTTTATCTAAGTTCTTAAAGGGCATAATTACACCCATGAAGGAAGTAGATGTCAGGAAACTAGTAACTGTCCAGCTGAAACCCTTGCTGTCTCCAAAGAACGATTGCTCATTCTTTAAAATCTCCCACAATCTGATTCCTAAGAGCTACCTTTCTGCATCTTTCAAAACATTTTAGAAGATTAATATGTATGTTTCCCCAAATTAATACATTCAAACTAACAATTTCTTCAAATTTTCTCAACTTTTGTTCTATAAAAACTAATTTTAGCAAAGTTAAAACTAAGTTAGCAATGTCAGGACACATATTAAAAAAACATTTGTAAATATACTGTTTTCCCAATAAAATCTGTAGTGTTCACAATTATCATTAAGTTATTTGGTTTTCTGAACACAGTGGTTTACATACTGAGAATTGGCTCAGTGGGCAAAGTACTAACTATGGCATGTGAGTTCAGGTGTCTAACACTGATATACAAAATCCAGTGTAGTGGCAACCGACATTCCAGTTCTGATAAAGCAGAGACATGAGGATTCCAGGACTAGCTAGCTAGTATATGTAACCAATTTGTGAGATCCAAACTATTGAGAGTTCCTGTTTCAAAAGCTAAGATGGAGAGGTATTCAAAAAAGACACCTGATGTTGACTCTGTCCTCTACTCTTATAATACTATATATTGAAAATATATGTATATTATATTTATACATATTTATATGTATTTATAATACACACACACACACACACACACACACACACACACACACACACACAATTGCTTAGAGGCTGTGGTCCACTAAGTTTAATGGCTATCTACCAATGATACGTCCAAGATCCAGTATTTGTTCAGTCCACTAGATTGGGTGGCTTACCTAGCTGGTCTTCAGTAAATGCTAGAATCCTGAAGAAGTGGGCTTTAAAGCTAATTAAAGAATGGGATTGACTGTAAAGCTGAGGGCTAGCAAGCGAAGAGAGAGCGTTTGTCTTCCATTTGGTTTATAGAGGCTGCCACCAGATGGTGTGGCTCATATTAAAGGAGGATCCTCTTACTTCCAAAGATCAGCATGAAAGGCAGATCTTTTCACATTCAAAGATCTGGACTGAAAGTGGGTCTTCCCACTTTAAATGATTAAAGAAAAAAAATCTCCTACAGGTGTGCCTAGCCAATTTGGTTTTAGTTAATTCAGATGTGGTCAAATTGACAACCAAGAATACTGAGGGTACAGGGATGAGGTTAGAGTAACGACCTGGTGCAACCCCCCTGAGAAGCCGGGGCCCCTCAGGCCTCAACATGCTGATGTCTGTTCTTTTTTGGTTGTTTATTTTAGTCTATTTAATAAGGAACAAAGTGCTAAAATTTACCAATTTTTCTCCCAATCTTAGATTCTGACAAAGAATTTCAAAGATGTATTAATATTTCTCTCTTGTCTACAGTAAGCCAAGCAAATTAGTTCATTATGTAATGAAAGTATCAATAGAGCAATTCTTCATTGTTTTTATTTACTTAGTTATTTATCATGTGTATGGACATTTTGCTTGCATGTAAAACTTGCATGTATAAGAGACACTGTCTCTAAAAGTAAGGTGCAGATCCATTTAAGCAAAATATTGGTTACTGACCTGTGTCCTCTACTACGCACATGCTTTCTTTTCTCCTCTCTCTTCCCTCTCCCGCTCCTCTCTTCTCTCTCTGTGTCTCCTTTCTTGTCTTTCTCTACCCACCTCTCTCTCTTTCTCCTCTCTTCTCCTTGTTTTACAGGTGTCTTTGGAAGCAAAGCTAGAAGAAGGTTTCAGATCCTGAAATTGTGAATTGTCCTTAGCTGTAATGATGATGTTGGGAATTGAACCAGACTCTTCTGGAAAAGTAGCTGGTGCTCTTAACTTTTGATCCATGTCTCCAGCCCCAGTTCTTCAGTATTTTTAGGACACATCATAGACTCCACGTTTGTTTTAAAGAATCAATTAATAATATCTTTAATATAATAGTTAGAATTAACTAGATAAAATGTTCCAAGCTATTTAAAAATTTTAAGATACTAGGAATCTTGCAGTTTAACTTTTATTTAAATATTGAATATTTTGGTGGTTTCTCTTTTCATTCGATATTTTATTTACATTTCAAATGTTATCCCCTTTCCTGGTCTCCCCACCACCACTGCCTGAAAACTCCCTATCCCATCTCCAATTCCCCTGCTCACCAACCCACCTACTCCTGCTTTCTGGCCCTGGGAGTCCCCTGTACTGGTGCATAAAACCTTTACAGGACCAAGGGCCTCTCCTCCCATTGATGACTGACTAGGTCATCTGCTACATATGCAGCTAGAGCCATGAGTCCCACCATGTGTACTATGTGGTTGGTGGTTTAGTCCCTTAGAGCTTTGGGGGTACTGGTTAGTTTATATTGTTGTTCCTCCAACTGGGCTGCAAACCCTTCAGCTAATAGGGTCCTTTCTTAGCTCCTTAATTGGGACCCTGTACTCAGTCCAATGGTAGTATGTGAGCATCCACTTCTGTATTTGTCAGGCACTGGTGGAGCCTCTCAGGGAAGAGCTCTAACATGCTTCTGTTGGCAAGCATTTGTTGGTATCCACAAAAGTGTCTGGGGGTGGTGATTGTATATGGGATGGATCCCCAGGTGGGCCATAATTCTCAACTGAAGAATATTGAATGGCTGTGAAGCACCTAAAGAAAGGTTCAACATCCTTAGTCATCAGGGAAATGCAAATCAAAACAACCCTGAGACTCCACCTTACACCAGTCAGAATAGCTAACATTAAAAACTCAGGTGACAACAGATGCTGGCAAGGATGTGGAAAAGAGAGGAGCATTCCTCCATTGCTGGTGGGATTGCAAGCTGGTACAGCAACTCCGGAAATCAGTTTGGCAGTTCCTCAGAAAATTGGACATACTACTTCCTGAGGACCACTAATACCGCTCCTGGGCATATACCCAGAAGATGTTCCAACATGTAATAAGGACATATGTTCTACTATGTTCATCCAAAACTTATTTATAATAGCCAGTAGCTGCAAAGAACCCAGATGTCCCTCAACAGAGGAATGGATACAGAAAATGTAGTACATTTAAATATTGAATATTAAAGTTATGAAATAATTCCTTCAGATCATGATCTATTCAGCCAAGTATTAAATCAACTATGTCTAGCATGTCTTATACATATTAAAATTATTTCTGCCATTAATTGTTGTTTCAGTTTAAATAACTGCTTCATAGCCTGTATGTTATCGAGTCTTTTGGAATCTAATTCCATATTCCAGACATTTCATTTTATAATCATACTTTCAAACTAGTTCTTCCACTAGTTTGGAAACTAGTAGAAACTACAAACTAGTTCTTCTACCAGAAGTTAATACATTAAGAGAGTAAGGAACCAAGTAAATTAGACTAGATGGTTCATATTAAAATCCAAATAAGAGCTCCATTATCAAACAAGTTTTGTTTTTAACTGCATTTAGGAACTTTTTTTAGGCACTCATGGTAGGTCTTAAGGCACCATTTCTAAATTTAATGCATTTGTGAACTTAAGTCACACATTAAATTTATCTTAATGGGCCTTTTTGTCAATTCTTCACAATAGTATTACAAAAGGAAGAGAAGAGAAGATACATTTAAAAAGCAAATGAAAAAGAACTCAATGGGAACCTATTGAGGCTACCTGTTGATGAGCCTGTTAGAGAGTCATTAATATGCGGATCATTGACATGATAGACCATAATGACTCCTCCAGGGACATATCAGTCTATTGTGTCAGAAACTAGTTAGGGATTCATTAATGTGAAGGCGCCTGACTTCTTAATATGCAAATCCTCGATGCAAATCAATGAGGCATACCTCTCAATTGTCCACATTTTGTGTTACACATTTTTTTTTACCATCCCCCTCACCCACACCCTCTGGAAACTACTTTTTTCCCTTCAATCTTCTGTGTCAGATTTCTACACAAAAGAATCTGAGCTTAAGTGAAATCTCCCAGTTCCTATTCAAAGACCTCCTCCGCTTCGCCCCCTCTTCTTTGATTTAAGCCAGGTTTAAATGTACAAGCCACTTGAAGCATTTTGACTAAGTCAGTCAAAATTTAGTATAAAATATGATTTTATATTTTTCTCCAGCGTCTAATTGGTTTTTGGTTCACAACAGAGCAAACTGAAGAACACATTTTTAAAAACCCACGAGCTTCTAAGAAACCAACCATTGTATAATTTGTAGTGGAAGTGGGCGGAGCAAGTAGAGTGGACTAAGTGAAGAGCTAGAGATCAGAGCAGACAAAAGCTCATAGAAGTATATAAGAAAGAATGCACAATAAGCTCAATCAAGAGTAAGTATCCAAACTAATATACTGAACTGAACAAGTAAATGAGTACATAGCACACAGTGTCCAGCCACTGCTAGTGAACCGTGGATAGTATTATTGTTTTGGAATTTTGTATATATGCCAATAGAGTAAAATTACTACCTATATTTCAATGATATGTAAAATGGTATAGAAGGAAAGTTGTTCAGTCTTTGAACTAATATATGTTTACGACAGTCATCAAGGACACAGTACTGTATTAACATTGTCTTGGAACCCATGGGAAGGTCTTGAGCTAGCCTTTGCAGTTTCAACACGCTTCTCACCTGAGACCTTATATGCTGCATTTATTCACTTTCTGCTAATTTAAAGTATAATACAATCATTTAAAATATGAGTGAATATGGATTTATTAATAAGTATAAGGGAAGCAATCTACTTTGCTGCTATTTTTTGTGAAATTTCTGGAAAAAGATCATTAGATTTTAATTTTTAAACTCCACAGGCTATACCCTCTTATGCCATGTCCATGGAAGTCTTCAGGAATCTATCATAAAATATAACATAATACCAAAGCAGTCATACAAAAATTAAATTAGGTTCTTACTACCATGAATAGATTTTTACATCAGTTTTATTTTATTTTATTTTATTCAAGCTGTTTACCAGAAAATAATATTATTTTAATGTAATATATATATATATATATATATATAATTATCACTGTACAAATTAACAAATTATACTTCTTAGCCTAGCTGGCATTCATTTTAACGCTAAATGCCAGAAAGTACCTAATCATTGCTTGTCCGGCTTAGGTCCCAGACTGGAGTACTGAAAGTTAGATTTAAGGGAAGAAATTCAAGAAGCTCACAAATCAGACACTATTGTACTGTCTGCATCACAGGTGGCTTCAGAGTGGGTCAGAAGGAGTTCATTCTGTGAAGATAGATCACCAGCTGAATGTTTTGTGTTCCACTTCAAATAGAGTGGTTTCCATTGCTAAGAAAACATAAGAAAATGAAGTAAAGAAGGCTGAGTCAGAATATGGTTTGAAATCTTCAAAATAGCAAAATAGTGCTTAGGAAATTAGAATGAAATGCTACAGAAACACATGTGGAGTTGTCATTTTAGGTGAAAGGGCCAAGTGTTCCTGAGATGTCAGTTACATCGATAAAGATCTCAGCTATATATTTTGAGCGGTACAGTCCAGAATTTGTAGTTATCCTTGTAACTAATTCTGTAGATAATTTTTAAAAGAACTTAATATGAATATTGAATGTTCATAATAATGCTAAATAAAATTTTAAATGTGTTTGTTAGCTCCATATGTAGCAGAAGATGGCCTAGTCGTTCATCATTGGGAAGAGAGGCCCCTTGGTACTGCAATCTTTATATGCCCCAATACAGGGGAACGCCAGGGCCAAGAAGTGGGAGTGGGTGGACATGGGAGCAGGGAGGGGGAAGTGGGGAGGGGACTTTTGGAATAGCATTTGAAATGTAAATTAAGAAAATATCTAATAAAAAATTGGAAAAAAAAAAAAGAAAATTTAGCAAATGCTAGACGGTATTTTTGAAATTGAGCCAAAAGGCAGACATTGAACTGACTATATCTTCATAAAGTTTCAATTCTAATGAAAGACAAACACAAACTAGCACTTTCAAAATCCCTTCAGGGCTGGGTGAAATTTCCTCAAGACATAGTGTTTACTATAACAACATGTGGACCCAAATTAAAATCTCTACTACTAATGATTCTGGTTTTGTCTGCTCACCAATAGTGACCCTAGTATTGTGAAGAGAGTAGCAAGACTACAGGGGCTTCTTTCTGGCTGTCTCCTTAGTTCTAGGTTCAGCGAAAGACTCTGTGTCAAAGAAATAAGGCAGAGAGTGTGCTAGGTTAATGCGTATGAGGCCCTCCTAGAGACTCCACATGTACAAACAAGGATATACAACACAGAGACGTCCTATGTACAAAAAGAATGCATACATCAATGGAAGAACACACACACACACCAAAGCATAAAAATAAGTGTTAAACAAATTTAATTTCATGTATATGTTGCATGATTGAGGTAGCATGGAACCCCCTAGAGCACATGCAGGAATAATAAAGAAACTGCCTCACAAATGGTCAAATGCAGTGGCCAGGCAAATGGTTTACAAGGGGAGGAAACATTTCATCTGAGATCCAAACATTACTGTGATTATGTAAAGATGAGTCCCTCAGGTGTAGTCCATGCATTGAAAGCCCAGAAAGTAGATGGAGGGGGTAGATTTTATTGTTCTTCTCTTCCTAGATTAAGGCAAATAATACCAATATAATGTATAGCATAACAGCTCAATGGCACAGATTGGGATGATCCTATATGCCCTAAAAGCCTTACCTGCAAAAGAACAAGGCTGCCGATGGAGCTTTCCGATTTTTGCAGCATAGACTAGGTCCCATGACCACATTCTTCAGAAAGGACATGTGACTGTAAACCCTTTCCTTCATGGATCTCATATAAAATTGTTCAAAGAAACTAGATTTATCGACCTCCACAGAAAGGAAGGTTTCCATATCCATTACTGTCAACAGAAGACATAGCCTAACCAGAACTTCCATAACTGACACTGGTGACTGCATATTTCTGACCATTCAGATGTCTTCTGGCATCTCATTATCGCCCTCTTATTAAGATGTTTTACTGTCTGCCTTTAACTCTTCATTGTCTTCAAAATGAAAACATTCTTTAGAATTTCCCTTTATTTATAAGTAGAATTTTACTTTACCATGCTACATAATGCTCCTTTGTTCCTGAAAGAAATACAAAGTGCATCCTCTGTATTTCTGTCCCATGAGCCTCAATGCTACAGCAGAAGAAACTGTTCATGTGATATTTTCCCAGCATTTCATTTCATTTCTATTTCCAATTGTCATAGGTTAAACAGTCTTACTATGTCTTCAGGATACTATAACTAATAACAGATTTAGGATATATTTAAAATTACAACTCAATCACATTTCTATCCTTTCTTTACTCTCCATTCAATCTTTCATATACCAGAGTCGTCTGGAAAGCATTAAAACTTTCTTTGTACCTAGAACTTGTTCCAGACCATATAAGTCAGTCTTCATAGCAGAACTTGAGTATGGATACATTACTGTTCTCTTTGGTCAGGGTGTTCAGGTTGGAGGCACATTGGTTAGCCCTTGTCAACACTTGTTTTACTGTAAGAAGGAGCGACTGGGATAAAACTCAGCCATAGCAAAACTCTCTTGCTACTTCAGATTTACTGTGAGGTGGGCGCTGAGGAGGGCAATAAACATAACCAAATGCACTAGTGTTGATACAAATTGTATCTATATTCTATTTCTGCTGCAATTAGAACTATTAAACATTAATTTTAAGGAATCATAGAAATTACACACCCATAACTCAGTGAATCCATATTTTTTTGTTGTATTTATGAAGCAAACCCTACATACGATTCGTCTCTGTAAAATATATAGTTGTAAAAGATCACCATCATTTCTGTTGACCGTTAATGCTTATTATAAAATTGACCATCTTTACAAAGATTTGAAGCTGGCCTAGCAAAATATTTTCTAGCTGCTGTACTCAGTGGCAAACTGCCAAACCATTACTGTAAATGCAAGCATCATAAAGCATAGTACCAAGGAAACTATAAGACTAGATCCCATAAAAGAAACAATTAGAGTCCAGAGGTGAAAGTAATGAGATGAGATGACTGTTTTTTAAAAAGGCAGAACATGCAGTAGATTGACTTGAATGCAAGTTCATGGATAAATGCAAATAGTTTAATTTGTGGGCTTTTTATAATGAGTAAAGGAGTGTTTCACATAAAAAACATGAGTAAATGCATTTATATTGATGTTTATTTTCCCAATATAGTACATGAGTGAAGTATTTTTTCCCAATATCGTACATGACTTGCTCTCCTTCAGATTCATTTTTCAATTGTTTGATTTCTATATATATTACACTGATTTGTAGAAAACATTTCCTCTCACAAAAGCCAATCTACACAAACTTGTCTACTGTGTACCAAAACCATAGCCTGTATCCCAGACAAAGAATTATGAAAATAAATAATGATATATAGTGATTGAGAACTTTTAAAAAGAAAACTAAGTTGTGGAATTTCTTCTTTGATCACACTAACTCTAACAACTCCATCTTCATTCAAACAGAATTACTAAGGGAGTCATTTAGTAAAAAACAAGACCCAAGCAATAGGATTTGAAGAGAGGTTGGTGTCAGACCAGGTAAGAAATCAATTCCTGTGCCCATTCTTGTCTTTCTGGTTACCTTCCCTTTGTGCTTACAAACTGTTGGGTAAGAATCATCCCCCGAAAGAAATAAGCACAAATAGCCATAGAACAGGGTTTTTTTTTTTTCTATCACTTTTAACCTTAAAACTCTTCAACGAGACTCTTGTCTTGCCTTCACTGTTAATTAAGTCTCACAATGACCACATGACTATATGCCAGTGCTGGGTGGCTTCCTTGAGCATGGAATCCTTTCTACTTACAAGCTACATCCATCTACTAAAATCTTGTATCAATCTTTTGTTTACTATCCAAGTCAGTTTCTTATCAACTAAAATGTGAGCAACATTAGAACAAAGTTGGTGTCTTTCACTGACATATCTACAATGTTAAAGACAATACTTGAAAAATGTGTTCAGAAAACAGTTCTCAATTGAATGAATATCCTACAAATAATTTCTTCTGGTTATTGTTGTCTGGTAAAGCTCTCTATCTGTACATCTAAGGGGCCTAGACACGACACTGCTTTGTTGCAGGTATTTGATTTCCTTATTCTCTGTTAATCAAGATCCCACACTTCTCAAAATTCATGTTATTAGAGCAACAATCATATTAATTTGCATGGAGACACTGCAAATGATAGGCTGAGATCCCAAGATTAATATTGTGTGAGTGTGTATGTGTCTGTGTATGTCTGTGTTTCAACCAATTTTTCAAGTTTTATAACTATAATCCTTGAGTAGGAAAGAAAAATTGACTAAAGTGGAAAGATGAAAGGCATAAAGAAAACAAAAATGGTTTAAGTTGGGAGGTAGAAACAGTAAAGAAATGTGAAAGAGCTAGAGGCTCTTCATGTTGGAAAATGTTTGTGCTTTCAGGAGAAATGGGATATTCTAACAGGGATTCCTGATCTCCTAATGCACTGATAAGACATGATGCTCTGTAACATCCCTATTGCTATAACAGTTTGAGCATAGTCACTGCTTTGTATTTATAAACTTTGAGGAACTTTCTAAATATATGTTATTCAGGAACATTTATGGCCCTTGACCTAATTGAGATTTAATATTCTTAGTATATTGAGTAAGGCAATGGTCACCATGGAGGGGAACATAATTGGGACCGTCTGTAAGCCTAGCTTTGTGAAGGATTATATTGAGAAACCTTAGTTACAGTTTCTTTGTCTATATCTATAATAAGCTGCTTGCAGGTTTAAAGAAGTATAGTTTTGTAATTTAAATGCATTTGTCTAAACATTTCCCCCACCAGCATCTTGCCACTTATGGCCATGAAAACATAGCCTTGTGATATTTTTTTTCAATCATCCTGAATGAAGTAGTAAATGATGGTTTTGGAAAATGAATTTAATGAAATGCTTGACAACGAAGTCCTTTTGTATTTTATTCAGAGTAATAAAATATACATTAAAACGTAAAATTTAGAAATCACACTATATATGAGAAATTTTGAAGAGTAAAATCATTTGCATAGGGACTGTCTAAAATGCCCTATTGTCAATGCACTGACTCTGGCAGGAACTTTGCAGACAGATACAAAAAATCATAAATTAAGCAGGTTCATGCTAAATGTTGTTTATTTCCAAAAATAAGTTGTATTAAATGTATTATGCCGAATTCAAGCCTTTTAGTTTAGGAAAGCTGTTTTCATTGTACCCTGTGAGAAGGGTACAATACTTGTTAGAGTAAAGAAATCATGAAGAGTAATTACAAGAAAAAAAATAAGCCTTATAATGTGACTAAGTCCAAAGTAGCACCAAGATTCTTATAGAAACACCATAAGCCATATTAAAAGATACACTGATTTTTGTATTATTATGATTGTCTGCAGGTCAACTCGGTTTATAAATTTTAACCTTGACCAGGATGTTATAATACAGAAACATAAAACTATAACCAAACTGTTAGCCATTTGGAGAGAACATTGTGAATATATGTGCATACACATACACACATAAACACAGAGTGGAGTATTAAGGAAAAAATATATATATATATATTCAAATGATCTCTGCTTGAAGATACAGTATTGACTTACTTGTGCAATGATATACTGAAGCCGTTTTAAATTCCATCCACTCTGCAGAACTTTGGAGTTTTCAATTTATTCAAAACAATCTTCAATATATTACTTGTATAATTACATTGAGTGAAATTTTATTTTAAAATCTGGGTGTCTATAAACTAGCATAGTTATCATTATAAACTATTCCCTATTTTTTTCTAAGAGTTTTAAGTTATTATTGTATATCTGTTTCAGTGTAGACTGTAAACTAAGTGATCATCTGAGATACCTGTTGCTTCTAATGTCATGAATTGAAGTCTTCTTTATGTTGTATAGACATGATATCATAGCAGTGCTACCATTGATAAGTCATCGACTGACTGCAGGTTTGGGAAAACTCCTTAGCCAGCCACAACTGACTCATGCAATGCCATCAAACCTTCAGATCTGGGATCGCAAGTTCCCTAAAATGGTGGTTTCATTCAGACCATAACCACTTGATGGGTTAAAGGGTTCTTTTTTCTCTGACTCTAAACTAAGCCACTGTAAACCAGCTAATAAGTTTACAAGCTCATACCTCAAGGAAAATATCTAAAATTATTGAAGACATTAATACAGAAAATAGAAATCAATGATAAAATCTATATCTGCTTAATGGGTTTGCAGCCCCATAGGAGAACAACAATATGAACTAGCCAGTACCCCCAGAGCTCCCAGGGACTAAACCATAAATAAAAGAGCACACATGGTGGGACTCCTGGCTCCAGCTGCATATGAAGCAGGGGATGGCCTAGCTGGACATCAGTGGGAAGAGAGGCCCTTTGTCCTATGAAGGTTCTATGCCCCAGTGTTGGGGAATGCCAGGGCCAGGAAGTAGGAGTGGTTGGGTTGGTGAGCAGGGGTAAGGGTTAGGGAAGATGGGGGAGAGTGTTTTTTGGAGGGGAAAACAGGAAAGGAGATAACATTTGAAATGTAAATAAAGAAAATATCCAATAAAAAAGAGAAAATTTCAAGAGTAAAAAAAATAAAAAGTGAAATCATAGTGATTCCAATATTCAATTCATCTGAAATCCAGAATAACTCAGTGACTAAAAATGAAGTATTATGAATAGACATAATTACAGAAATTTCTTATCAAACATGGTACCAAATAATACAATATTCCCATAAAATAATTAGGAAGAATCTATAAAGACTTGGCAATTTTCAGCATTGTTCTGTCAGAAAGCATAGAATTAGACAAATTTTCCTAACTTGAATTAATGCAAATTATTTAGAAATTATGTCCTACAAACTAAAGAAACTTTTCAGCAGTAGAATATGAGCCAATCAGGCACAGGCACAAGATCCCATGTTTGAACCTCTAGTACTGACACAACAAAGGGGAAAAATGAAATCTTTTAGTCAAGTGATGTATTAATGTTAGAAAAGATCATAACTTTATTAAACAGAGTCATAATATGGCCATACTAAAGAATATATCACCTTTGCTGTTGTGCCTATATATGATTTTTTTGTTTATTACTTTAAATACTTATCTGTCAATATTTTACAAAACTATAAATCTTAATCTTCAAAACAGATGTCTGTAGTGTGCTTTGTCAGTTTCATTTCATTACCTGAGCAGTGTTCTGTGATTTGTAATTAGGCAAATACATTTACTAAAATCTTTAAGAACGCACCTTGCTGTTTCTCTGCTATACTATATAATATAGTTAATAAGTTTTCATCTTGGCTGAGTTATGTAAAATAAGTCAGAATTCCATCAGTAGTGTTGGTACTCTGGTGCAGTCCAAATCAAGCAGGTGTTTGTTCTTTTACTACTCAACAGGATTTACAAATATCAAGTTAACGATACACCATTTTGATCTCAATTACAAAATCAAATTTCAAAATCAAGTCAGTCTCAGAACTCAAAAACAGTACAATCTTTTGTACAATATTAGAATTCTCTGTGTAGTTGCAATCTGAATATGTCTCATAGCCAGGCAACATGTAGAGGAACATTAAGGGAGACGCTATCAAACAATCTGAAGATTGACTTACTGAATACACATTTGATCTCTGTGGCAGTGAATTAGTTAACCAGAGATTGCTGCACCAGCCCAAGGGCTCTCTAGATTTACAAATGAAAGACACACATAAGCCATGTAATTTTGTTAAGTCTTGACTAGCTCAATGGCTGCACACTTCTAAATCTCCCAGAAGCCAGCACATTCTCCCCTCCAGCATTCCTGACTTAACATCTTTTAAATATATATTTTAACTTGTTGCCCTGCTCCTTCTGGGTGAGTCCCTTATCTTTACTGCCCAATGCACTTCTGAGCAGCCCTTTTGAGAACCGCTTTCCATCTTGTATTTATAGTTTGGTCATTACTCTTTTTCCTTCCGGGATGGTCCATCCTATTCTCTTCCTCTGTTAAGATCCCTCCTTTCTCCTGCCTGGGTTTCTTCTCCTGAGAAACTAGAAGTCCTGTCTCTCTCACTGTCCAGCCATTGGCCTTTGGCACCTTATTAATCAATCAAAAACCAATTGGGGTCTGGGATCTTCAACGTCTGGACACACAGATTCTCTATTTGGGAGCCGAATCAAAACAGAGCATTAGAACCAAGTCCCAACAGATCTCTCTACAAACAAACAATACAGAAGTCCAAATCACTAATTTATTTGATTTTTTCATTCAGTTTTTAGACACAAAGGTGTATAATTAACCGTTAAAAATAATTCATAGGTAAGTACATATTAATTAAGGCATCAGAAGAGAACTAGAACAAATTTGAACTCTGTCTGAAAAAATTTGTGGCCAATAGTGGGACACAAAGGATTCCTTAGAACACAGAGGTGACAAACATGCAAAGATACATAACATATTTTATAAATTTTATCCTCTGATCATGAATATAAATAGATGACATGGTGAAGTCTGCTTAGCTAGAGCTGTTTGTTCCAAAGATCATCTTTTAAAATACACCATGATTTTAAAACCATGTTATAATTCATTTTAAAAATTACTTGGACTCTAATTTCCAAATAGGCTTATATCCTCATAAAGATGTACATCATTCTCAAATGTACACACACCCACACACAAACATTAACCTACCAGTGTCTGAGAATTGAAGTCACTTTTCCACAGAAACACAGTTTTGAAGTTTCCTGGTTAGTGTCAAGAGCTTATTGAATGTGACTAATTTTAGAAACTACTTATATTACCTTTTTCTTGGTGGCAAAAGGAATGATAATGAGAAATAAAGCATTTCTCCATTCACCCTAAGCATAGAGCTAGACACATTCAAGATGGTAAACTCCGGAATTTATCACCACTGCCATTGAGACTACATTTTGGAATATCTCCAGATGTCAGAGATTGGTTTGGTGCATATGTGTGTAAGATAATGTTTCTTATTGCAGCTTTGCCAAGTAGTAGTTATTATTCCAACTTTACATCCATAAAATCGAGGCAAGATACAGTTTCTCCAAGCTAAAATGGTAACTAGAGTCAAAGACAGAATTTGCTTTTTATTGTTACTTTGCTGTTTTTAGAACCCAAGTTGAGAAAACTATTCCAGAC
This sequence comes from Mus minutoides, assembly GCA_902729485.2. Classification (NCBI taxonomy): domain Eukaryota; kingdom Metazoa; phylum Chordata; class Mammalia; order Rodentia; family Muridae; genus Mus; species Mus minutoides. The sequence goes on along the minus strand of LR749828.1, from coordinate 1,085,326 downwards.
CCCCAATCATTGTCAAAATTATCCATGTAAGTATCCCTTGTTCACCATAGTAGTTTGGACTTTAAAATTCATTTACATTATCTTTTTTAAAAATATTTTCTTTATTTACATTTCAAATGCTATCCCAAAAGTTTCCTATACCCTCCCCCGACCCTGATCCCCCACCTGCCCACTCCCACTTCCAGGCCCTGGCATTCCCCTGTACTAGGGCATATAAAGTTTGTAAGACCTAGGGGCCTCTTAACATTATCTTATTCAAACCCAAAAGTCACTGTGTATCTGATCTCAGTGACTATATGACAGCCCTTATGAAACGTGAGTCTTTACTTGAGGGAGAACACAGGTGTGTGTGTGTGTGTGTGTGTGTGTGTGTGTGTGTGTGTGTGTGGCAACACCAGTGCAACAAAATATCAGAACACAGCATATATTTTAGCCTATCTTTTAAGTCCAACAGGACATTAAAGAGTCAAATCCACCTGGAGTTTGCTCTATACCACCATATCTTGGTGGATAATAAGGGATCCGGCTAATAGTTCAATTCTGTTTAACATTACAGGTTGAAGATAGGCTTTGGAGGAGAAAATGGACTCACAGGGGGCTCATCCCAGGTACTTGTGATATGGCTTCAATTGTGACTCCTTCTAGAGATTGAGTAACACTGCAGGACAACCCCCTACTCCATTCTTCTGGAAGAAAGCATCACACTAATGCAACGGTAGTCTAGGCTTATAAGGGTGCAGACTGACATAACATTAGGAAGCCATAGAGCCTTGGTGGGTCTCCAAGGACAGTCAGCAGGTTGGCCTCTCACTGTTTAGCAGCTGGCAGCTCTTGGGACTCTCTTGAGAGGCCTGTGCAGCTGTGTTTTATGTTTCCATGTGGCCTTGCCAGGGGTCCCTTCCCTGAAACAGGCCAAGCTTCCACAATTAGTATGTATTCAAAATGAGCTCTGTATGGAACACATTAGTTCCCAGAGGCCTCGTGGAGCTATTTACATGGCTTTGGACTACTTCCAGGATTGCAGACTATGTGGGATGTGTAAATTAAGGAAGTCTCACAGTCCAGTGGCTGTGACTGGAACATACACCATGGCTTTAGCTCATACCTATTTTCTAGTGCTTTTCTTGGCCCAGTTTTCATGATTTTATTGTTCTGAAAGATAAACATTCTGTATTCTTAAAACCACACTTTAGAAAGAATTTCTCTCTCCTTTTCCTTCATGTGCCTGGTTCCATACGTCAAATATGAAGAAAAGTGAAGACCAGTCATTCTTTTCTTGGCATTAAGGCCACTTGGAATTTTTATTTGCATTCACCTGGCCAAGTCGTAAATACCATTCAACACCTATACATACTGTTTCTTTAGTTAGAATAATAAATTGATTTCACTTAATAAAATAAAATAAAATAAAAAAAACAGGTGAAGTCATCGTGTATATTCTGGAGAACACACATTAGGCATGTGGTATTGAAAAAAAAAAATCTGGGAAAGCCAGTTTTCCAATTCTGCAATCTAAAACCCAAGTCACAAATATATAATATTTATTTGTTAATCCGTGGCTTCCACATAGCCACAGCCTATGGAATTGGTTTTGTTGGATCTCTTCTTTCCTTTCCTATTTCCTATGAGCCCTATTCTTCTAGAGTCTCTCGATATCTTCATAGGCCCAAGATTTTGGCCTCATTTACCAATTTGTTAGTGGCGTTTAGTAACACAGAGCCTGATACGCTGTCCCTGAGTTTACACAATTGAATTTTTTAGGGATCCAGACACAAAGTGTTTGATGTCAGGAGAAAAAAATTTAAAAAGTGTTGTCCAAGGGTCAGAAAATTAGTTATCTGCTGAAGATTGTTAATGAAGGTGACAATTCTGAGAGCTTTGGGTGCCTAACTTGTATGTGTTCTAATTCATTTGAATCTTTAAAGATGAAGAATAGCAAGAAGCCACACAGCTATCTATCATATGTACCTCTTATTTTTATTTATTTTTTTGCTCAGATTACAAGGTGAGTTTGTTCAATGCCCCAAATAATGTCTCTCTTACTTGTTCAAGAATTGTCTGGGGGCTGGAGAGATGACAAATTGGGCTTTAAAATCTTGCTGCCAGGTCTGATGACCTCAATTCCATCCCAGGAGCCCACATAGAGGAAGGCGAGAACTGACTCCTCCTATACGCTGTCCTTTCACGTTTTCATGTATGCTGTGACACATAGCAAGCCCCACCCCAAAACATTTCTGAAAAGAATATAGAACTTCAGTTTTTGTCTATTAAAAACAGAAATTTTAGTAGTTACTAGGTTCTCTTCCCATTTTTAGATACTCATAAGGTCAAGCATATCTCAAGAAAATTGAAACTTTAAGTTTTCTTGTTGAACAAAATCTTGCAAGAAACAAAAGAATGTTTTCCACCTGAAAATCTACAAGTCCTGAAGTTAAAAGGTTGTAATATGGGGACTTAGTATAGGTTTTACAGATTTCTCAACTGAGTGAGTTTGGATTGTTTAAAGCATCTAACTGGAACTTCTAATAATTTACTAGTAAATTCCTAAGAATTGGAAGCTATGCATATATATATATATATATATATATATATATATATATATATATATATAAATGAAAATGTCAAGAATATCCCCAATAGTCTACTGCTACTCACAATTAACTGAAAGGATGTCAACCCTACTTGCCCAAGTCCACATGTCTATTCTATGGGAGAGCTGGAACTCAAATATGCTTAATTTTTCAAGCATACTGTATCTGCATTCTAGTTTTAATTTATATGGATCTGTACATTGCTTAGTTTGCTTACACAAACCCGATTGCCGCATGTGTGGTGACACCTAACAAATCTGTCAAGATGCATGCCTTTCACTGATATTAGACACTCTGGGTCAGTTGCAGTCATGTGCCTATTAGTAACTATTTATGACTTTCTCTCTAGATATTTCAAATCACATAGAGTAATGAGCCTCAAGTGAAAACAGACACACCATACCAAAAGAAGAAGAAGAAGAAGAAGAAGAAGAAGAAGAAGAAGAAGAAGAAGAAGAAGAAGAGGAAGAGGAAGAGGAAGAGGAAGAAGAAGAAGAGGAAGAGGAAGAGGAAGAAGAAGAGGAAGAGGAAGAAGAAGAGGAAGAAAGACAGTTACAAGCCTCTATGGCAGATTGTTATAAGAGAAATCTTGCCTCAGCCAATATGTGGATGTAGTTTGCTCTATACTCATTAGATGGGATTATTGACACTTTCAGAAAACACAATCTCACAGACACTGATGGCAAATTAACTTTGGTATTAAGAGTAATTGAATTTAGTTGTAACTCTGTGCACTAGTTCATTCTAAGTTTCATTTTAACTCTGAGTTATTTTGCACATTCTTAATCTACTTGTATGTAAGAAACACAAATTCACATATATTTCTGCTTATTTTTAATCTCGGAAATGTCTCCAAATCAAATAGCATAAATTTGTTGTAAAACTCATTTGTTATAAAACTGTTGAAAAAGACCTTTAAGCTCTTGCAAGACTTTGTCTATAGGAAGGATATTTTGGAGCTATAATTTTTTATCAAATGAGTATTAGTTTATTTTAACCATAAGTGAAATTTTAAAAATAATACTAATGAGGGAACCTTCTTTTTTTTCTAACCAAATTCTTCCCAATAAAATCTAACTGCACTATTCATTTAGAAATTTGATAATGCTCTCTTGTGTGAGTTTTAGGTATATTTGAAAGCCCATTGCATATAAATTATATCATGGAAAAGCTGTATAAATATTCTATTATGGCACATGCTGTTCTGAGGATCTGTCAGGATTTCCTTTATACACTCCATCTTGAGTGGTATATAAATCAGATGTATAAATTCATGTTGGACTGAAACTCAGTACAGAAAGCCTCCTCCAGAGGCAAATGCTTTCTTCAAAATGTGGTTTGAATTATGTTGGTCATTTTTAAGTCATAGAAGTACAGAAAATGTATTTGTGGTTTCGAAGGAAAGAGGTTTTTCCATTTTCATAACTCATTAGGAAACTTTACAGGCCTTTAGACCATTTTGTGGTTCAGTTTTTCTCAGCTTTTTTTTTCCTCCAAAGAAATATTAAAATCTGAGTGGTGTTTGCTATGAGCTGATGATTCCTGTTCTGAATACAAAGGTGTACATGAATATATATATATATATATATATATATATATATATATATATATATATATATATTCCAATGAACCCATGGCTAGTGTGTATGATTCAGCCAAGCCCATTTACTCTGGGCACCAAGTGAAGTGTAGTCTATTCCACAGAAATCTCATGAACTCAGTTCAGAATGTATTGCTTGACATTTTGAAGCTGGAATTTTTACTCATAGAAACACATATTGAGTTAAAATCTGCTTCTCTAGACAGACATTTTTACATTCATTAAATTCTGCTTGCTCTAACAGTGCCTGGCTGCATGGTTTAAAAGTATTAAATAAAGTATTAAAATACATAGTTTTTGTGCAGAAGTTAGTTTGAATTTCATTGATTTATTATTTTTCGCTTGTAGATAATGTTACTGAGTATTATCACAAACATCTAATTTTTTATTTTAGCATATACAGAGGTTATGACCATGTTTTCTCTTTTAATAATATAAATTACAGCTTAAGAAAGTTTAGTTTGAAATAAGAAAGTTGGAATAGCTCACAAAGTAGACTATGCTTCTTTCAAATGACATCAATATAAAATTAAAAGTGTATTATTTTTTATATTTGAATTGCTTTAACCTATATTCGCTTAGTTTATGAATCCACTGGATCAACAAGTCTGGTAATTACTACTTAATTCTTTATCCATTAAAACAGAAATTATTAATATCTTCTCAAAGTAATTTCTGAAAGTTTCTATTTAGTACATGGACTCTGAGTGTTTTTGTTCTTTATACAGTTTCCTCTTCATCATATGATTACGTTTCTGGTGAAGTTATTAAACTATTTGGGGAAACTTAGGACTATCACTCAGAGAATAATCAAAGTTTGCCAGTGGCTAGAAGAGTGGGGGGTGCGGGGGCTGTTCCTTTGCGATGCAGGAGGGAACAGACAGGGATCTAACTGTTCCTGGGTGTTTTATCTGCTGACCTACTGTCATGGAAATTAGCCATCTCTGTACTACAGAGTGAGCTGAAGGCTACATCTATATTTTGACATTAACAGACAAGCTGGGTTACTAATGAGGGGTCATGTCCCAAAACTCTCATCAGTATAGCTGAATATCTTTCTTTCTATCTGGGTCATTTTTTTTTATTATTATTCTGTTCCAGTTACTTTTACTAAATTATATTAATTTCTGTTCCATAATGTTACACTTGATATAATTATGAAGTTTTATGTGCAATGTATACTTCACTCACAATTGTCTTCTTGTTAGTTCATAAATTAGTTTTTGTTATGATTTAATCTGGTATAGATTACTCCAAATATCTTTATATAGCCCACTAAGTAATTAAAATCTTCTTTGCAGCTATAGAAAAATCTATAAATTTCTGAGCACCAGGTACATATTGAAGTACAATTTTATATAGATTAAGTATGTTTCAGGGTGAAGCATGGGCATTTGAAAAACATTACAAATAAATGTATTCTAAATAATATAATTTCATAAATGAAGCAACTATAATTCAGGGTTTGAAAGCAAATAGTAAACCAACCACCCACTACTGAATTACACTTGAATTTTCCTTAATTAAGAATATGAGAATGCTATTATTTAAAGCAGTATTGACCTGCTAAATGTGACATGCAATTATTTTTATGAACAAGAAACACATTTTTTTAGATTTATTATTTCTTGTAACATGCAAAATAACATTTTATAAACATTGAAGTATGTAAAACATGGGCTCACCTTGATTTTACCTTTAAGCAGCCTTTTATTTGTCTACTAGGTGCTTCTTCCAATGGCTTTACAGGCTCTGGCTCCTTCCTTTTCTTTTGCCAGACCAATTTATAATTTGTGCCATTATTATTTGACCAAAATATACCAGCAGAAGTTTCATAGCGTATACAAAACTCCACTTTACCGCCTTCTTTTTGATAAGGCGGAACCAATGAAATCTTAAAAGAGAACTGGTCAGTCTCACCATCGCACGAATTAGGAACATATTCTGCTAAAATGTCATAATGTGTCTGCCAGTCATCCAAAGACATGCGCACATACACTAACTTCTCAAAAGAAATGTTCAGAACTCGAATAATGCCCTTCACACTTGCCCCAGGAAGGTGTTCAGTAGACTCCAGCACTGCTTTCTGGACTTGAAGTTGTTCCATAAGCTTTTCTTTTGAAGATGGCAAGTCAAACAATGGTGATAAAACATATTCATCTGTGTAGAAAATATCCCCACTTAAGTCAAAATCAGTTGAAACACTTGGTAATTCCCAGCAATCAAATTCTTTAACAGACACAAGGTTGAATCCAAGGCTGTCAGCAAAGGAAACTCTCCGGGAAGCTGAGGTTGGAGTGTCCAGATACAAGTCTTCAGAAGATCCTGACCCCCGTCTGCTTGGCTGAGGGGAGAAGCCAGGCTTGAAGGTCGCTTTAACTTCTTCATCCTCACACACAGAATCAGAGAGATTAGGAACTTCTAAAAAGTTATCTTTGCTAATCTGACCAGGTTCTTCAGAGGGCTCCATTGGTCTCTCTGATTTATCAAATAAGAGTAAACTGTACAGCTGGGAGAGGCTGATATCTGAGATACTGAGGCTTAAAATAAGTGTAAGGTTACAGTTGACATTGCAAAAGAAGTCAGCTCTATAAATAGGTTCAAATGGCTTGTCAACTATGCTAGCCTGCCTCCAAGGCCTTTTATATGATAACATCCAAGCGACTCTGGCCACAATGTTCCAGATTTCACTTTTGATGTTTAAAGTTGCATGTGTTGATGAGCTCAGATCTGAAGGAACGTCAAACATTATTTTTGTCATTCAAGTATATTAAAACTAAGGATAAAAATTCTGCTTTATCTAATTGATGTAAACATATAAAAAAAAAACAAAAGCAGGAAAATAATGAATATGTATGTCCTTCAGGAGAGTCAATCCGTCAAGCAGGAAAATTTGGACAGTGGAATGTGTGAACATCTGTGACTTGCAGAGATCTACAGTTTGCTACAAACCATAACTAGCAGTTTCTGAGACTTACCATCTCAAACTTTGAGTGTAAAGGGGTCAACTACAGGTGCTGAATATTAAGTAAAGTGAAAAATGCAAAGAAATGTAAATACTCATATGCCTTAGCACAGAAATCCACCAGCAGGAAGTCTGTCCTGAGAATATGATGGGGAAAAGTGTACCATAAATGTCACTGTGTGCTTGTCATCTCATGGTTTATTTTCTAAAGTCTCTACACAGTATTGAGAAGGCTTCCATGAAGGAAGTGGGTAAATACTGCTACATACTAAAATTGAATCCTTGCAGTAATTTTAAAAAATTACACAGCTGAGTAGAAAAAAGGAAAGGAAAACAGACGTGCACAGGTGTATGAGGCAAAATCCTGGAAAGCTTCAAAAGACATCTGTAGTGGTTTGAGTACTCATCATGGAGACTGAAATAGCTTTTGAAAAGGTAAACACAATGATAAACTCAATGAGCATGATGCCTTTAAAATATGTGTAATTTGAACTCAATTAAAGTATAAAACATACAATGAAAAGATGACTGTTTTTCAATATCAGAAGCTGCAGTGGCACCCTATCTTTCAAATGACATCTTCATAAATATTGTAAGTTATTGTGCACCTTGAATTGCATATATTCTGTGAATGAAAATTTATCTTCCAAAGGTGGAAACAGACGGGACCTAGAACAGAAGGAAATGAAAATATTTCAGTTAAAGCTCATTTATATAGCTAGGACATGTATTGTATGTGCCACACGAATCATTTCAGAGCAGCAAATTAAAATAATTGCAAATTGGAGGGTTTAAGATCGGCATTTTTAAAGATACATAAAGTGCCATATAGGTCATATGAGGAAAATATCAGTAGATTTGTTTATTGACACATGTGACACAGTTTGTGTGTATAGTCTGCAAAATTTGCTTTATAAAATGGATGCACATTTGAAAATGCTCTTGTTTACTTGATGTGGATTCTTCTGCTTTGACTGCTTATTTTCAATAAGGAGTATTCTCTTGATTTGTGTTAGCTACTACCATTTAGATCTGACAAGTTTTACATAACTTGAATCTGGCACATCCCTTTGGCCAACACTTTGTTAACACAGAATGACCTCATCTGTCTAATATCTTCTTACTTAGCAGTTTATTAAACCTCCAGTGCTTTCTTTCATTAAAAAAAAAAATGTTTTGTTACTCCTGTCTGAACTCTATTCCTCTGTGAATGAGCTCTCCTTAACTGAAGTGCCGATGAAGCTTATAAAGAAACAAAAACAAAACCCACAAAAACCCGACCATACTCATCTTCATGACTTGGTGTTTGTGTCTAGTTAAAATTCAGAATTCTTTGCTTCATTTTTATACAATAGAATGATATCCGATTTTCAAACATCTACAGTGCTCAATTTTAACATGTTATCCCAGCCCTCAGCTGCTCATGTAAAGTAATTTTAGCATAAGGAGAGCATTTATTTGAAAGCTAAGCTTTACACTTTTATTCCCCTACCCTCTTTCTATTAACAAAACATTTCAGAGTACCTTTTTTTCGCATAAAGAAAAAAGATCATCCAGGAGCCAAATAAATAGGATGTAGGTGGCACACTCAAGTAAGATAATCCCAGGAGTCTATTTATAAGGCTCTATTTATAAACTGCAAATCAGGATAAATCACATGGCTAGTATACTGAACTCAGATCAGTTGCATTTCCCATTTAAGGCACAGAAAGGGACATGAGCACAAGAACTTAAAAGCAGAAGGTGCCATGAGGTATTTACTGGATAGAGACCCATTCAAGGAACAAAGCTAGCTGAAATAATCTTGCTAGGAGCAGTACAGAGTCAAAAATACATTGGATACATTATGGATTTGATCAGGCATCCTGCAAGGTTTACTAATGTCTAAGAAAGCGTGGAGGCTAATGCTTCCTTCAGAGTCTCTGTTTCCTGGAGGTACAGACAAGGTGGAAAAGATCAAAATCACAATGAAATTGGAAAAAATACCAGAAATAGAAATACACATATTTACCATACACATATCAAAATCTCTGTTAGAGATGATCATATTATAGCCCAAATGCACTATTAGATCTACAGACTAAGATTTCTCAGGATGAAGATCTTCTCCAGGGAGTTTAGCACACAGGCCTGGTTTAGCTGAATGATGGTCTGATCCGTTGACCTTAGAATAAAGGACTTGTAAGAATAAAGGACTTGTATTGTACTCATGAATACAATTGGAACCAACATTGCTCTTGTACTGTATGCTCTTTTTGGTACAGTCCCTATAAAATGCTTTGTAAATAAATACTACAAGTATATACTAGCAATTCAGGTACATTTAGCAATCATTTAGGGTTGGCTTTTACATAGGAAAACAGATTGAGGGCAATGAAGTATCCCATCACTTAATAACAGATCTGAGAGTTGAACAAAGTACTTGATTTCAGCCCATGCACTCTCTTGCTTTAGAATCATGATTAGCAAATTAACCAGTCTTTGAGAATTGTCATTAAA
>LR749828.1:1050671-1070671 GCA_902729485.2 Mus minutoides | reverse complement strand
AAAGTCACTTAGTTAAGAACCCATCTTGGGAAGATATTCTCCTCTTGAGACATCTTACTAAGGCACCTCTATGCTCAGTGTACATTCGTCTGTTGTTGGTTGACAATTCGTCTGTTGTTGGCTCTTTTCAATTCAGCACATTTGTTTTTTTACAAATGAATAAAACTATCTTGTTTATTGTTTTTTGCCACATGTAACTTATATTGTTTGTATTTTATTTTATTTTAAAAGAACCTTGAATATCCTTGAATAACCAATTGTATGAACCAACATTTTTACAAGTTATTGTATGAATATTATCTTGTACTACATTATCAATATTTTATCAATATTATCAATATTATCTTGTATTAATAATTAATATAACATGGTCATTGTGAACTTAGCTCTATAACTCTAAGCAGCTCAAGTAATTTATTACTGACACTAAAGACAGCAATTTGTTCAATGCAAATTACCATTATTTTGATATTGATCATTGGAAAATACTGAAAATATTGTTTTGATGATTTTTGCAGATAAAATGGATCAAACTCTGGTAAATAGATTTCTTTCAAGAGATGAATTCCTTCTTGGTATATAATATTTTATTTTATGCAGCAGTGATAAGTAAGTAGCTCTCTGGTCTAGTCACACTTTGCTAGGATTAAAACACCAGAGATGATTCTGATCTGGGCATTTTTTTATGAGATGGTTGTACACAGGAGCCAGTCAGGCTCCACTTCCTTGCTGGTAGCAGCATAGTCAGCCCACGAATACAGCTGGTGGATCCTGGGAGGAGAAGGGAGGCAGGAAGGCAAGGAGCAGAAGAGACCACAGAGAGTAGTGAGCTGAGTGAAAGCAGGCTCTCAGGAGGCAGCTTCAGGAAGACAGCTTGTTTAATCAGATGAACAGGGGGTACTTAAATCTTTGGGGGAGGAGTAGGTCTTTCAGGGGAGTGTACATTATTGGCTGGGGCCAGGTTGCTGGTGTTGCCTCAATGAACAGTGAAGCCTTTCAGGTACTGACAGACATGGCCTATAAAGGAGAGGAAGTTTAGCCTGGATTCTGGACTATTTGACCTCCTGCTTTGGGGTAAACATGGGGGCACAGGAATATGTGTACTGGGACACATAAGGTCTAGGGTAGAGAGGAGGAAACTGATCCTACTCCTGCTGATCTCAGAATGAGATTTCCTTGGGTTTGGACAATCCTTGACCCCATTATTTTTTTTTTCAATTTTATTAGATATTTTCTTAATTTACATTTCAAATGCTATCCCAAATGTTCCCTCCCCCCTCCCACCACCCTGTTCCCCTGCCCACCCACTCCCACTTCTTGGCCCTGGCGTTCCCCTGTATTGGGGTATATAAAGATTGCAATACCAAGGGGCTTCTCCTCCCAATGATGGCCGACTAGGCCATCTTCTGCTACATATGGAGCTAGAGACTCGAGTTCTGGGAGCTCTGGTTAGTTCACATTGTTGTTCCTCTTCTAGGGTTGTAGACCTCTTCAGCTCCTGGAGTTCTATCTCTAGCTTCTCCAAAGTGGGCCCCATGCTCCATCTTATAGATTACTGTGAGAATCCACTTCTGTATGAGACAGCTATATCAGGGTCCCTTCAGTAAACGCTTGCTGTCCTATGCAATAGTGTCTGAGTTTAGTGACTGATTATGGGATGGATCCCCCGGTGGGGTAATCTCTGTATGGTCCATCCTTTCATCTTAGCTCTAAACTTTGTCTCTGTAACTCCTTTCATGAGTATTTTGTTTCCCATTCAAAGGAGGAATGAAGTATCCACGCACTGGTCTTCCTTCTTTATTTTCTTGTGTTTTGCAAATTGTATCTTGGGTATTCTAAGTTTCTGGGCTAATATTCATTTATCAGTGAGTGCATATCCAGTGACTTCTTTTGTGATTGGGTTACTTCACTAAGGATTATGTCCACCAGATACATCCATTTGCCTAAGAATTTCATAAATTCATTTTTTGATAGCAGAATAGTACTCCATTGTGTAAATGTACCACATTTTCTGTATCCATTCCTCTGTTGAGGGATATCTGGCTTCTTTCCAGCTTCTGGCTATTATAAATAAGGCTGCTATGAACAGAGTGGAGCATGTGTCCTTTTTACCAGTTGGAACATCTTCTGGGTATATGCCCAGGAGAGGTATTGCTGGATCCTCTGGTAGTACTATGTCCAATTTTCTGAGAAAACACCAGACTGACTTCCAAGCTTGCTCGCTTTGGTTCCACAGCTCCCTAGATCACACTCAGGTATATAAATTTCCCTTCAGTTTTTCTAAGAAATGTTTCACTGGGACACAAGAATATATATATCCAATGATAGAGGCAACTACCAGTTTTCTGAAGGTCAAAATTACACCCCTACCAAACAGAAATGTATCAAAGACTCAGCTACCTCCTGTGCTTTCAGCACTTAAGACTGTGCTCTTTCTTTGACCATTTAGATGACTATTTAAGCCATCAAGCAAGAAGAACTCATGGCTCCAGCTGCATATATAGAAGATAATGGCCTTATCAGGCATCAATGGAAGTAGAGGTTCTTGGTCCTATGAAGGCTCTATAGATGCCCCAGTGTAGGGGAATCAAGGGCAGGGAGGTGGGAGTGGGTGGGTGGGTGGAGGAACACCCTCATAAAAGCAGGGGAAGAGAGGATGGGATAGGAGGTTTCCAGAAAGGAAGAAACTGGGAAAGGGGATAACATTTGAAATTTAAATAAAGAAAATATCTTAAAAAAGAAAAGAAAAAATGAAATGGATATTTATTAAGACAATAATAGATTGGCATGGAGATGAATCCTTTATTACAAACACATGCTTCTCTGTATATGTACATTCTTCTCTACTCATGTGAATTACTTTCCACAGTAGTATTATATGATGAGCAGATTTATTTTAAATATAGCCCATTTTGCTTATTTTTCAGCATATTCTAATTTTCTTTTGGTATGTAAACCTACAGTCAATCTGGATTTAATGTGAGGGTGTCCACGGAAGCTATTGTGGAGACCTGGAGCTGTTTGCTGATGGGATCCTGATATGGTTGTCTCCTGAAAGACTCTACCAGAGCCTGAAAAATAGGTAGATGGTCGCAGCCTACCACTGGAGTGAGTCCACGATGGAGGAATTGGAGAAGGGATTGAAGGAGCTGAGGGGGTTTGCAGCACCATTGAGGGAACAATAGTATCAACTGGCCAGACCCCTCCAGAGCTCACAGGGACTGGACCATCAACCAAAGAGTACACATAGAGGTACACATGGATCCAACTGCATGAGTGGCAGAAGATGTCCTTGTTCGACATGAGAGGAGAAGCCCTTAGGCCTGAGGGTGCTGGATGCCCCAGTGTAGAGCAATTTGCAAATTCATCTGGAATAATAAAAACCTATCATTGCAAAAACTATTCTCAACAATAAAAGAACCATGCCTGACCTCAAGTTGTACTACAGAGCAATTGTGATTAAAACTGCATGATACTGGTACAGCAACATACAGATAGATCAATGGAAGACCCAGAAATGAACCCACACACCTGTGGTCCCTTGAACTTTGATAAAGGAGCTAAAACCATCCAGTGGAAAACAGACAGCATTTTCAACAAATGGTGCTGGCTCAACTGGCGGTTATCGTGTAGAAGAATGCAAATTAATCCATTCTTATCTCCTTGTAAAAATCTCAAGTCTAAGTGGATCAAATAACACCACATAAAACCAGAGACACTGAAACTTATAGAGGAGAAAGTGGGGAAAAGCCTCAAAGATATGGGCACAGCTGAAAAATTCCTGAACAGAACAGCAATAGCTTGTGCTGTAAGTTTGAGAATTGACAAATAGGACCTCATAAATTTGCAAAGCTTCTGTAAGACAAAGGACACTGGCTATAAGACAAAAAGGCAACCAACAGATTGGGAAAAGATATTTACCCATCCTAAATCGATAGATGGTTAATATCCAATATATACAAAGAAATCAAGAACTTAGACTACAGAGAACCAAATAATCTATTAAAAATGGGGTGGAGAGCTAAACAAAGAATTCTCAACTGAGGAATACCAAATGGCTGTGAAGTACCTAAAAAATGTTCAACATCCTTAGTTATCATGGAAATACAAATCAAAACAACCCTGAGATTCTACCTCACACCAGTCAGAATGGGCTAGGATCAAAATCTCAGATGAAAGCAGATGCTGGCAAGGATGTGGAGAAAGAGGAAAACTCCTCCATTGCTGGTGGGATTGCAAGCTGGTACAACCACTCTGGAAATAAGTTTGGCAGTTCCTCAGAAAACTGGACATCAAGAAAAATTTTACATGGGACTTATTTACACTTTTATTATCATCATGGCAAGGATCATGACAGCAGACAGGAGTCATGCTGCAAAAGTAGATGAAAGCTACGTCCTTATCAACAAGCAAGAAGAAAGAATTAAACATAACAGGAGCTTTTGAAACCTCAAACCCACTAGAGACACAAGCTCTAGGGGGTACTGGTAAGTTCATATTGTTCCTCCTATAGGGTTGCAGACCCCTTCAGATACTTGGGTACTTACTCTAGCTCCTTCATTGGGGGGCCCTGTGTTTCATCCAATAGATGACTGTGAGCATCCACTTCTGTATTTACCAGGCACTGGCATAGCCTCATATGAGACAGCTATATCAGGGTCCTGTCAGCAAAATCTTGGTGGTATATGCCATAGTCCCAAATCAAAGGAAAGGAACTGAAGACCCAGAAATGAACCCATACACCCATGGTCACTTCATCTTTGACAAAGAAGCTAAAACCATCCAGTTTTTTTTAAAAAAAAAAACAAACATTTTCAGCAAATGGTGCTGGTTCAACTGGTGGTCAGCATGTAGAGAATTCAAATCAATCCATTCTTATCTCCTTGGGTTTGGTGGTTCTTTACGGGATGGATTCCCAAGTGGGGCAGTCTCTGGATGGCCCTTCCTTCCATCTCAGATCCAAACTTTGTCTCTGTAACTCCTTCCACGGGTATTTTGTTCTCCATTCTAAAAAGAAACAAAGTACCCACATATTGGTCTTCCCACTTCTTGAGTTTCATGTGTTTTGCAAATTTTATCTTGGATATACTAAGTTTCTGGGCTAATATCCCCTTATCAGTGAGTGCATATCATGAGTGTTCTTTTGTGACTGGGTTACCTAGCTTGGTTACAGAAAATGCCCAGAAGCTGGAAAGAACCCAGATGTCCTTCATCAGAGGAATGGATACAGAAAATATGGTACGTTTACACAATGGAGTACTACTCAGCTATTAAAAACAATGGATTTACAAAATTCTTATGCAAGTGGATGGATCTGGAGGACATCATCCCGAGTGAGGTGACCCAATCACAAAAGAACACACATGATATGCACTCAGTGATAAGTGGGTATTAGCCCAGAAACTTAGAATACCCAAGATAAAATTTGTACACTCTGCTTCCAAACCTGCATATATTACATATCTCTCCATATTTTAGCTTATAATTGATTGTTTTTACTAACAATTTGTAGTTTATAATGAAGGATACTCAATGTGCTGTTAGATTAATTGGTATTTAATATGACTACTGTTAGGGATCATGTAAACAAAACTTACTTCATTTTAGTTTTGTTTTCTTTATATTTTATTAATCTTATAAAGATTGGTTTCTAGTCTAACTTCTTGAGTTCTTTATATATTGGATATTAGCCCTCTATCAGAATTAGGATTGGTAAAAAATCTTTTCCCAATCTGTTGCTTGCCGTTTTGTCCTATTGACAGTGTCCATTGCCTTATAGAAGCTTTGTGATTTTATAATGTCCCATTTGCCTATTTTTGATATTAGAGCATAATCCATTGGTGTTCTGTTTAGGAAATTTTCCCCTGTGCCCATATGTTTGAGCCTCTCCTCAACTTTCTCTTTTATTAGTTTCAGTGTATCAGGATTTATGTGGAGGTTCTTGATCCATGTGGACTTGAGATTTCTACAAGGAGATAAAAATGGATTGATTTGAATTCTCTACATGCTGACCACCAGTTGAACCAGCACCATTTGTTGAAAATGCTTTAAAAAAAAAAACTGGACGGTTTTAGCTCCTTTGTCAAAGATGAAGTGACCATACATGTATGGGTTCATTTCTGGGTCTTCAGTTCCTTTCCTCTGATTTTGCTGCCTGCCTCTGACCAATACCATACAGTTTTAATCATTATTGCTCTGTAGAGTACAGAGTTAAAAAAAGAATTCTCAAAGGAGGAATACTGAATGACCAAGAAGCACCTAAAATTTTTTTCAATATCCTTAGTCATTGGGCAAATGCAAATCAAAACAACCCTGAGATTTCACCCCACACCAGTCAGAATGACTAAGATCAAAAACTCAGGTGACAGCAGATTCTGGCGAGGATGTGGAGAAAGAGAAAGACTCTTCCATTGTTGGTGGGATTACAAGATGGTACAACCATTCTTGAAATCAGTTTGGCAGTTCCTCAGAAAATTGAACATAGTATCACCTGAGGACCAAGCTATACCACTCCAAGGCATATACGCAAAAGATTCACCAAGATAAAAAAAGGACACATGCTCCTTTATGTTCACAGCAGCCTTATTTATAATAGCCGGTAGCTGGAGAGAACCCTGATGTACTTCAACAAAGGTATGGATACAGAAAATTTGGTACATTTACACAATGAAGTGCTACTTGGCTATTGAAAATAATGAATTCATAAAATTCTTAGGCAAATGTATGGAACTAGAAAATATCATCTTGAGTGAGTTAACCCAATCACAAAAGAACATACATAGTATGCACTCACTGATAGTGGATATTAGCCCAAAAGCTCAGAATACCCAATATATAATTCATATATCACATGAAACTCAAGAAGAAGAAAGACCAAAATATGGATGCTTCAGTCCTTAGAAGGGGAAACAAAATCCTCATGGGAGGAAGTATGGAGACAAAATGTGGAACAGAGACTGAAGTAAAGGCTATCCAGAGACTGCCCCACTATAGTCACCAAACACAGACACTATTGTGGATGCCAAGAAGTGCTTGCTGACAGGAGCCTGATATAGCTGTCTCCTGAGAGGTTCTGCCAGAGCCTGACAAACACAAAGGCAGATGCTTGCAGCCTACCATTGAACTGAGCAGAAGGTGCCAATGGAGGTATTAGAGAAAGGACTAAAGGAGCTGAATGGATTTGCAACCCCATAGAAAGAACAACAATATCAACCAACCAGACCACTAGAGGTCCCAGGGACTAAACTACACACAGACAGACTTTTGGCTCCAGCCACATATGTAACAGAGGATGGCCTTGTCTGGCATCAATG
This sequence comes from Mus minutoides, assembly GCA_902729485.2. Lineage (NCBI taxonomy): Eukaryota > Metazoa > Chordata > Mammalia > Rodentia > Muridae > Mus > Mus minutoides. The sequence continues at coordinate 1,063,358 of LR749828.1, read as the reverse complement.
GGAGAAGAGGCCCTTGATCCTTGAAGGCTTGATGCCCCAGTGTAGGGGAATGCCAAGACAGGGAAGCAAGAGTGATTGAGTGGGAGGGGGAACACCCTCATAGAAGTAGGGGGAGAGGGGATGGGTTAGGTTTCCAGGGGAGAGGAACTGGAAAAGTGGATAACATTTAAAATATACATTTAAAAAAATCCAATAAAAACAAAAATATTGGGTTTCCTAAATCTCTTGACCCTGCAGTTCTCCTCCAGTCTATGTTTCCTATGTATGATATCACACTGTCTTCTGTGAATATTGACATTTTGTTTGTTTTTCATCTTTGGCTCTTTAAGTTTGCTCTTGCTTTATTGTTTAAGCAAAGGGTTTTTGCAGAACCTTTACTATAATTGTCTGATTAGGATAGTGTGGCTCTGTCAAAAGGTAAAGGTACATTTTTCTGTTTAAAATATGATGTTTATCGTAAGGCAGGTATCTACTTACAGACATTTTCATTTTTATTACCTTCTGTCATATTTAAAATAAATTCAAATTGGCATTTAAGATGTTCAATTGAAAAGCAAGACTGTAAACTTTTAGACAAAAATAGGCATGGATTTCCATGTCCTTCAATTATATATGGCTTTCATAGTTACAAGATTCCAAGCACAAATGGCCAATATATATACATATATATATATATATATATATATATATATATATATATATATATATATATATATATATATATATATATATATATATATATATATATATATATATATATATATATATATATAATCTAAATTTAAAGCTGTTGTGGTATACAGAATACTGTAAAAGAAAGTCAAATATAATTTACAGAACAAGAGACTGTAACTGTATTACATGCCTGACTTATAATCTATAAAGAGATGTTAGGAGTCCTCAATCAAAAAGAGGTATACTCCAAGGGAAAAAATCATATTTAACCAAATATTTCTGAGAAGAAAATCTGTATATTACTTATCAATACAAATATATATTTGATCTCTTAATAATTAAGGAAATGTGAATGAAAAAGATTTAAATCTCTCATTTCTCACCCATGGTAATGCCTACAACAACAGACTTGCTGACATTTGAAAATCAGAACATGGAACATGGAACAGAGAATTCAGAGGCAAGAGGAACACATGAAGGCCATATTGGACTGCATAGTAATTTTCAAGAGAACCGAAACTATACAGTAACACCCTAATTCAAAACAACAAAAAAACAAACTTAATGCCTGATAAATATTTCTTTATCTTTTTCAGCTATATTAGCAGGTTAACAAGTCCTCCACAGATATGGTATCACAACAGAAAAGTTAATTATATGTTTGAATAAATTTGTTAGTTCTCCCCAACATTTGTGTAAATTAACTTATGATGTTACATTAGTGTTTTTTAATTAAACTTATTTTGTTAAAAATATTTTGAACATATCTTTCTCCCTTAACTTCCTCCAGATCTTATCCAATTTAGTGCCCCAAACAACCATACAATCTGCTGGTTTCCTACAGGTTGCCAGTAAAACTAAACTTGATCTCCATTAGTGTTCCTGAACAGGATGTGATATTTCTTAGTCAAGTCATATTCTCACTGTTTGGGAAGATATGAACTCCCAGGCAATGTGTCAGGCTAATCCAGGAGATTGAATACCAAGACCAATGGCTTCAGGGTAAAGAAATGATTAGAAAGAAACATTCTCATGCCAAGAATACATATGTGTGTGGAAGTACAATCTTAAAACAGTAAAGTATATCTGAAGAACAATAAGTATTTTCAGCTAGTCACTCCTTTAAAGCAAACAAACAAACAAACAAACAAATAATAAAGGTGTACATAGCAAAGACAGACAAAATATTCTGAGTCCATCCCATCTAGTTAATAAAAGGACAGCATTAACCTCATAGCTAACACATATTAGCCATCAGCTGATCCTTATATATTCTTATACAAAAATCCCATTAAATGACAATCCACTGTGAAGGGAAGCTTATTATTAAAAGACCCTTCAAGTCTATACAATTCTTTCCAAACTGTGGTTCTTACGTGGGGCACCACCCTTGCAACCTTGTGCAACTGCGTTTTCAGAAGGATCATCATTTCCTTTAAGTAGGTGAGAAACACAGATGATGATAGTATTTCTCTGAATAACAACATTGAAAATCTAAGCAAAGTAACTGTCTTAGGGTTTTACTGCTGTGAACAGACATAATAACCAAGACAACTCTTTTTTTTTTTTAACTTTCTTTTTTTTTAATCTTTTTTTAATTAGATATTTTCTTTATTTACATTTCAAATGCTATCCCAAAAGTACCCTATACCCCCCCCCCTCTTATAATGACATCTAATTGAGGCTGGCTTACAGGTTCAGAGGTTCAGCCCATTATCAGCAAGGTGGGAAGCATGGCAGCATCCAGGCAGGCATGGTACTAGAGGAGCTGAGAGTTCTACATCTTCATCTGAAGACTACTAGCAGAATACTGGCTTCCAGGTAGCTAGGATGAGGGTCTTAAAGCCCACACCCACAGTAACACACCTACTCCAACAGGGCCACACCTTCTAATAGTGCCACTCCCTGGGCTGAGCATATAGAAACCATCACACTAACACACCACAAATGCTGAATTAGAAGGAGAGTATACCAAAGTTAATAATGAAACCAAGTAATGCCTTAAACTTGTGTAAAACATCACATATCAAATCCACATTATATGTTATTGCTTTTGCAGCATCACACACCACCCCCTGCAATCTCTGTGGCAGCTTTGTTTTAAAGAATGATAATTATGATACTCTATTTATCCTTAAACAAATAAAGGGACATAATTTTCAAGAATCACTTTCCAACCTATAAGCTATATTCGAATGAAATCTACCAATTCTAACATTTCAGTTCCTACCAACAAAATGCCACCCATGAAGAAGTCAAGTAGATTCCCACCTCCCATTTATACAACTCTATAAATACAAGTAGTGCCCAGCCATCTAAAAAGCAAGGAGCTGCGGGAGACAACTTTCCAATGTTCTCCTTTTGACATTTCTGGAATATAAATTAATTTTATTTGATAATTCCCTCTGAAAGGTTAAACATAAACTTTCTTAACACAGCTCCCTCAGAATGAGTGTGTGATTTCTACATATACTGCCTCATTAGAACAAAATCTCATTTTATAAAATAGTTGATCTCCAAGGTCCTGTTTAATTTTGTAATTCTGACTCTGTGCCCCACAAACTTTATTACATGGTTACTGAAGCTGTACTTGAAATTGTGCCTATGTTTTCAAAATGTCTGCAGACATTTTAGCACAGGTAGTATTGTTCATTTCCCAAGCCTCGGCTTTAGGATATTCATGAATACATTCCGATACTAGTATGAGAAGTGTCACATATTAAAGAGGTGACTGTGAGCCACGAGTAGACAATAGTCTATCACAGGAAAAGTAGTGCAATGTCTATAACTCCTGCTTTTCTGGGAATGTTCTGTTCTGTTTTTAATCTTACTTGATTGCTTTGCTCATGCAATTTAGGTCATTTGCATACATCAAATATGCATCAGATTGGCCTACACCAGACTGCCATAGCAAATATTGTTGTGATCTTATCGTGTAATCTGTATAACAACGAAACAGGCAATAACAATAGTATCAGAAGAAGCATCAGTCCAGACAGCCAGTGCTATGAGGTATTACTACTGTTTTCAAACTGGCATAGAAATCACTCAAATATACTCTGATATGCTTGCAGGCAGACACCTAGCATATGTGTCTCCTGAGAATCTTCACCCAGCAACAGATATAAAGAGATGGAGATACCTACAGCCAAATATCAGGCAGAGCTTATAGAGTCTTGTAGAAGAGTGAGGTGTTATAACAGAGCTGGAGGGGTCAACAAGAAGGCATATAGAAGATACAACCAAACTGGGCCCATGGGGTCTCACAGAGATTGGACCAATGAAACACTGGTCAAAGAACCAAGAACATGCAATAGCTAGAACTAGGTACCCTATGCATTTGTAGCAGATGTGCAGCTTGGTAATCATGTGGATACCCTATCAACTAGAGCTGTCTCTGAATCTATTGCCTGCCCATTGGGTCCACTTCTCCTACCTATACTGTCTGATTGGACCTCAGTGGGAGAGAATGTGCCTAATCCCGCTGGGACTAGATGTCCCAGTGTAGAATGGTACCAAAGGGGGCTTTCTCTCCTCTGAGGAGAAGTGGAGCAGTTAATGGGGAGAAGAGATTGTAAGGGCAGGACTGGGAGGAGAGAAGGGACAGGGTTGTGATTGGGATATAAAATTTTCAATGACCTTTGGTAGGTGAGTATCTTAACAGATGATCAGGCACAAGGAAACATTATTACAGAGCAACTTTGGTACATATATGTGATGTAACATACTTTGGTACTTATATGAAAGCAAATTTATGCTGCAATATGATGGTTGTATCTATTTACTTGTATATAGCGATTTCCATGTAGCTGACAAAATGACACTTCAGGGTGATGAGCACCATCATCATGCCTTTGGTGAACAAATGGACCATATGACCATCATTGTTGAGTATGTGTTGAATTAGTACACAGTGTTAGAAGTGTGTGTAGGGTTTATAGGTTATTGGAAATTCTATCCTCATCTCAAGCCAAGGTTCTATATTTATTCTATAAAAACTTCATATATACATATACATACATGCAACTGAAATCCCACCTTCACCCTGAACTCTTCCAATACTTATTCCATCCTACTTTCATTATTTCCTCTTCTTCTTTATAAGCCATTGAGTCCAACCAGCACTACTTGTATATGCATGGATGTGGGACTGTCCACAGGAGCATGGAAATCAGCCACCAGCCACACTCCTAACACAAGATGACTCTCTCTGCCCTAGTTGATTTTAATTGTAAAATACCTCTTACTTACTAGTAGAACCTCAGGAGCCCTTTTCTCATCTATGTTAGGGTATGAACTGGCTATATCTTGTATATGCCCTGTGCAGATAACCATAGCTGCTGAACACTCAAATGTAGAAAGGTCCCTATCATGTCCAAAAGATAGCATTTCACAGCACTTGTCTTATTTTCTTCTTATGTGGTTTCTGACCCCTCTTCTATGATATTGCCAGAAGCTTGATAGGCAGGGTTGATATGATTGCCATATTCGAGGCTGAGCATTCAACAGTCACTTGTTATCATTTTGACCACTTCTTGGTCTCCTCATTGACTGCTGACAATTGCAAAAAGATGATTCTTTGTCCAGTGTGGACAGAGCACTAATTTATGGAAATAAACATTGATATTTTAAAAGCAATTTGGAAATAAAACCAATTAGAGTTTCTACTCTAGAACTAATGAACTCTTCTCCCATGAACTTTTGCCCAGGTTGCAATACCCAACAATTATTTCTTCCTGTGGTGCAGGCCGCAAATACAATCAGAGAGTGGCTGGCTACCTTCATAACAATTATGCCACAGTTGAATCAGTAGAAGTATTTTGTTTGGCAAGTCAGTATCTGTCATGCAGGGTTCATTGTGGGGTAAATCCAATTGTTAACTTTTCTCTTTCAGAGACCTACATACAACTTCTATCAGTGTGAAAGTTAACCCAACCAAAAGGATGTTTCCATGTCAGATACAGCTTCATTTCTCTATGTTCAGAAATTTATGTTGTGTCTTCAGCAAAAGATATTACCAATTAACTATGGTAACAACCAAAAGCAATAAACATAGCTTGCCATTATTTTGGGGGACTAAGAGACCTCTAAGTAACCATAGGAAGGTATCTCATGGTCTTTTTTTTTTCCTGTAAAAAGTATGGTCCATCCATTAAGGGTACCCAATTTTAGATCTATCTATTAATATATACTAATTAAATAATTATTTGATATATCATCTGCAAAGATATTATAACATTCCTGGTCAAAGAAAACATCCAGTGATTCTCCAGCAGTTCCATATTCATGTACATATAAGGTAACATCAATTGAACTCAATAGATTATAAAAAATGAAAAGGAGGCAGAAATGGTGAAGATAGGAAGGAGAAAGTATTAAGTCTGGGATGTAGGGGAGATTTAGATTGGATATGAACATGTTATTTATACACATATGAAATTTTCAAGAATAAAATAAATTTTAAAAGAAATTTATTTTGTAATTATTTTAAAAATAAGATGAAATTAAAAAAACAAAAATAAGATTTAAAAGTTTATATATATACTTATTTTTATATAATACTTATATATAATTATATATGAATTTATAATAATGTGTTTTAATATCATCTTCCCTCCATAAACTTTTCCCAGACTCACCCCACTTTCCTTCTGACACAATTGTGTATTTTTTTCCTTCTTTTCTAAACAATGATAATTTTCACTGCTCAAAGTGTTCTTGGATATGTAATTTTCCAATGGAGCTTGGCTGAATATTAGAGGTCTCACTTTTAGAGAAAATGGGCCTCCCACTCCCAGCAGCTAACTATTTATGACAACTCCTTGGATAGTGATAAAACTTTATGCCCAAATCCTTTCTCTGTATTGAGGTTAGGTCTGGTTTAGTCTTACATAGGTCCTGTGTATGATATCACAATCACTGTGAGTTCACCTAACCTGCTGGGTCCACATATATTTTCTTGAAGTAATCTACCATCTCTGACTCCTCCGTTTTTTCTGTCTCCTCCTCTACAGTTATTCCTGAAACTCTGGAGGTTATGTGCGTAGGAAAGTCTGTTTTATTCCATTAAGAGCTGGATATTCTGTAGACTCCTATTTTATTTTCAATTTGATTTTGTACCTTGGCCAATTAAGTCTCAGTATTAGTCATCATCTCCTATAAACAGAAGCTTCTCTGATTGGTGTTGATGCCTTATGGGTATCATGATAAATAACTAAGACTTGGTTTAACTATATGCCAGTTTAGCAGAATAATAGTAGTAGTTTCTCTGACAGGGCCCATGATCTACCTAACCATACATAGGCAGGTATGTATTTCATTGAGTGTGGTGGGCCTTAAATTCAATCAGAATTTGGTTGATTGCTCCCTGGACATACTTGCCACGATTCAATTAGTAAGCATATCTTAGCAGGCTGGTTCTTACTATAGGTTATATGCTCCATTGCTGGCTATGTTGGCTGATTAATTCTTTTTTTTAATCTAACAGCTTGCAAAATTCCTCTAAGACTATGTAATCTAATAAAGCTTCTATGACAGTATCAGCTTGATTTCTTCATGTTCTTTGACTTGAACATGTATCATGTTTAGCAGAAGGCTCTTACTGCCAAGTTCTAGAGCTTAGCCAAGAGCAATATTAAGACTTTATTAACAGCCATCCAAGATTTCTAATAAATGAGGTTCATATCTCACAATATGATCCCTATTGGATATAGGTGCATTGTTTTACATTAACATTTCAAACAATTTTAATGGAGAAGGCAAAGTTATAATCCCACATACAAGTAGACAAACTTTACATAATTTTCTGGTATATTTTTATATGAAGTATGAAGATTCAGAGAACTAATCTTTTAAAATTGGCATTTTGAAATTAGAACCATTAGAGTAGATGTGGTAAATAGATACTGCTTCTATTGAGTAGTAAAGATTTTAAATTTAGCAGCAGCATGCTTTTTTTTTTTAGGCCAGGAGGTTGATGGAACTGACTCAATGAAGACAAGAAACTGTGTGTAAGTATTCCCGTCCAGAACTTCCCAGATGTGACAGTAATTCTCTACAATTTTGTCTGAGGCTGTTTGTCCCATTTATTTCTGCCCTTTAAACATGTACTAACCATCTTATGACATTACAGGTTAAGCCCTTTGAGCATAGCTGAATATGAATGGAGCTTGTTTATTTACTCTAAAATTCAGAAGCAGTATATCAGTCTGTTCCTAAGACTCAAACCCACACATTATATGACACACAAGGTCTATGGTTCCACACAGCAAATTCTGTAAAAGGAAACTGGATTACAGTCATCATGTGGGTTCTTTTGTTCACCTGATGCTAACATTTGAAACATGGCTGCCAGACAGGTGAAATTTCTTTACACATCACCCCTGTGAGCTTTGTGTCTAAATTATCTTGCCACATAAAAGATCAGCTTGAAACTTATTGCTCACCTCTTATCTATTCAATGGTTTGATGGAACAGTGAGGAATATCGTTAAAGACAATGAGGCGTCAACTCCTTTAATTATTCTCTCCTGAGAATCTTCCATTTCAGACCATCTATTTCAGATTTGGAATCCTGACATTTTAACCTCTTCTTGATTAAAGGTTTCTAGCTCCATCTCATAGAATGCTTGCTTATATGTGGCTTCTCACAAGTCACTTAACTTTTCTGCATCTGAGTTTCATCCCTTACAAAATCGGAATAATTACAGTGGATTCTATCTGCCCAGCATGTGGCAGGCATACTTCATGTATGGACTCGCTGTAAGCTCTTTGTGTAGAGTTCTAAATTCCCCTTATGAGCAAAGACAAGATTGGAACAGAATGACTAAAAGCAAGGCAGGCCTAAATTTAGAGCAAAGTAGATACTGGGGATCAAGAGCTGGTTATCATTCAGCGCTGTAAGTATTCGGTTCACTTGCCTGAAGAAACATTTGAAGAATTATGCAAAACAAGCAAATAGAAATGAAGAGCTAGTATAAGGGCCAGGGAGATGGCTCGGATGGAAAGCACTTGGAGAGCCAGCTTGGTGTTGTATATGAGCATGGCTCTCTCATGCATATTCATCATACACACAATTCTAATAAGCAAAATTAAAATTTTAAAATAATGGAATAGTTTTCTTTTACATTTTCTATTTTTTTAAAAAAATATTATGTATGTATATGCTCATCAGTGTGTGGGTAGCAGGAAAAATATATGTAGCTGTAGGATAGCTTGTGAGAGTTAGCTTTCTGCTTTCAACATGTGAACTCCAGGTGGGACTCAATCATCAGGCATGATAGCAAAAGCTTTTAGCTGATAAACTGTCTTTCCAGCCCAGTTTTATGTTTTAAAGAGGTATAAAAACATGAAATTGAGAACTTATAGAATGTTAATTTTCTGAGGGTGATAAGGGGTGAAGGAGATATTGATTATTTCATAAAGAAGTGAAGTATAGTCTTAAATTTCTTCTATTTTATTATTATTATTAATATTAATTTTTATACTCAGATTTTATTCCCCTCCCAGTCAACCCTCCAACTGTTCCACACCCCATACCTCCTCCACACACCCCCTGTCCTGAACCCCCACCCAATCAGACCTCTAAGTTCCACTGAAAAAAGCTTGAAACTGCAAACAGATTTGTAGGTGAGGGGCCATTTTCATTTTTGATGCTTCTGTTTTTCAACCATAGATTCTTATTTTCTGTTGAAATGAACTTATCTCTAAATACTTTAATCATCATTAGTGCTAAATATTTCAGTGTACAGGAAAAAGTATGAGGTAAGTATTTTTACATAATGTTCATTACAAATAGCCAATAAATTCCAATAACTATGTAAGCATACTTAAAGCATCCACTCTGCATTAGAACAGCTATTGTTAAAATGTGCTCCATTCTCAGACATCAGGTCAACACTATTACTAAGTGCAAATATGACTCAAGTGTTTTGACCATAGTCACTATTTGGCAAAATGTTAGAAACCTGAGTATCTTCTTTTGTAACTTACTTTAGTTGGATAGAAAGGAACAAAAATTAATTTTAAAACCAAATCCAAACAGAGTATTGTCACACATAATGTCTCTTCAATTTAGAAAAAAAAATAAGCAAGGTTCAGATATGTCCAAAAATCAGGGTTTGGAACCTCCCCGTGAGTTGGATCCCACTTTGGGACTGTGTGTTTTATATTAACAAATGACAACATTATTTCTCATTCAAAATATGGTCAACTGAAACAATGCTATTTCCTATAAAGGAAGTTAAAATAAAGATAGGTCATTCCTAAATTACCATTGTTATTTTCTATATTTATGAATTTTGTAAAAACCATATCCTTATAACTTTTTGACATGGAAATATTATTTGCCAATAAATAATTCTTAAATGTACAGTCACATTATTGGTTGGTTTGATTACTATGAAATATCCTATTACTTTTAAATTTCCATCAGCCATTAGTAAGGTAACATGTATGGAGACTACTTGCTGAAGAAAGTAGCTCATTGTCTTTGTGGACATCTCCAAAACATTAAAATGATAGCGCAGCACTCAGCTCATTCTCATACTGTGGAAGTGTCACTGTAGAGTATGCTACTGATTCAACTCATTCACCAAGGAAGGATGTGCTCTCTGGTATTTTCATGTGGGGCATAAATATGCTCAGGGTCAAGCAGCCCTCAGCCTCAAACGTTTCCCTGAAGTATAGAGAGAGAGATAACAATTTCTATGCACATAAAAATAAACATCAAAACTGTCCAACTTTGAAAAATAGTACATTTATTTATGATGAACTAAAAGTCTAAAGCAGTTCTGAAGGATATTATAATCATCTCAAATGCAGTGGAAACTTGGGAAAGAGAATGAAGAGAATTTCACAATCTAACATGGCAGTCAAACTGAATTCTACAGTGAGTATGGTGTACTAACATCTTAAGATTATTTGATATTACTTTGGATAAATTCATCAAAATAAGGGTAGAACACTGTATTTAATAATTTAAAAAGTGACAAACTTATGAACTCATAATGCTTTATAATATTTATAGTATAATATTTCACTTATTTGGCTTTATCAAATATTGACAGGAACTACCTGGGTTTTGTACACTAAAATAGGATATCTTTTAATGATTTGGAGTTTTGATTTCATGATTCTTCTGGGTATGATCAACTACATATAACTACATCATAAATTACTTAACATAAGAGAGATTATGTAATCTTGCATAAATAACAGTTATGCTGAATTGTTTAAGTAGTAATAATAGGTAGGATTTCAAACCGGTGCAACCACCATGCAAGTCAGTATGGAGAATTCCTTAAAAAATTAAAACTAAATCTACTATATTTCCTGGCTGTAACCACTCCTTGGTATACTCCCAATGAACTTAGCATCCTACTGGATAGATACTTACTCAACCATGTTCCATGCTTCCCTATTCATAATAGCTAGGAAATGCAAACAAGCTAAATGTTCTTCAACTGACAAATGCATAGTCAGAGTATGCTGCGTACACACTATGCATGGCTGTTCTCCTGTAAACGCAAGTAACATCATAAACTTTATGGGTAAATGAGTAAACCAAGCAAGGAACACACTGAGTGAGGTAAACCTGACCAAGGAAGACACACATCTCATGTTCTCTCTCATCTGATGCTCCTGGCTCTAAATCTTCATATATGAACACATATTTAAGTAACGTTTGGTAACATTTTTAGCTTTAATTTGTTTGGTTTTCTGCCTGATCTATATGGAGAGGTAAAAGTCAGAGTATCAATGAGGTTTCATTCTTACGCCAACTACAACAACAGATCTCCCTAGAGACTATTTGAGAAAATTTAATCTGGAGTCTACCTCCATAGAAAAAGATGCAAGAAGAGAATGTTACATAAAAGGAAGATGGAGATGATTAAATCATCATAGATGGTAATTCGGCAGATTTAATTGGTGTTTTTCTCGCATCTGCTATGTGGTTCCATATGTGAAATTGCAAGAGATACTGAGATAAAGATAAGATTTGAGTCCAAAAATGAGAATGAAAACAAGAATGGGAGAAGGCAAGAAACTATAATGTATTGAGTGATTAAAACAATATTTGAAGGTCCAAAATACAGTTCATTAGAGCGCAGGGCGCAAGGCCTGGGGGCCGTGCACCCACCCAGGTTTCCAGCTCTCCCAGCGATCCGGACCAGTGGTAAGAGGAACACACATCTGCTCCAGTCCAAACTCCTGGGACTTGAGTCTGCAGAGGGAGATAGGCGGAGGGCGGAGAGCAGACTCCTTCCCTTCCAGCCCACACTGCTCCGCTCCAGCACAGGGCGCAAGGCCTGGGGGCTGTGCACCCACCCAGGTTTCCAGCTCTCACAGCGATCTCCGGACCACCGTCCAAACTTGTGGGACTTGAGTCTGCAGCGGGAGATAGACAGGCAGAGGGCGGAGAGCAGACTCCTTCCCTTCCGGCCCACACCGCTCCGCTCCAGCGCAGGGCGCAAGGCCTGGGGGCCGTGCACCCACCCAGGTTTCCAGCTCTCCCAGCGATCCGGACCACTGCGATCTCCGGACCACTGGTAAGAGGAACACACATCTGTTCCAGTCCAAACTCGTGGGACTTGAATCTGCAGCGGGAGATATGGGGAGGGAGGAGAGCGGACCCCTTCCCTTCCAGCCCACACTACTCCGCTCCAGCGCAGGGCGCAAGGCCTGGGGGCCGTGCACCCACCCAGGTTTCCAGCTCTCACAGCGATCTCCGGACCACCGTCCAAACTCGTGGGACTTGAGTCTGCAGCGGGAGATAGACAGGCAGAGGGCGGAGAGCAGACTCCTTCCCTTCCAGCCCACACCGCTCCGCTCCAGCGCAGGGCGCAAGGCCTGGGTGCAGTGCACCCACCCAGGTTTCCAGCTCTCCCAGCGATCTCCGGACCACTGCGATCTCCGGACCACTGTCCAAACTCGTGGGACTTGAGTCTGCAGCGGGAGATAGACAGGTGGAGGGCGGAGAGCGGACCCCTTCTCTTCAGGCCCACACCACTCA
>LR749828.1:1001479-1048417 GCA_902729485.2 Mus minutoides | reverse complement strand
GCCACCAAAATAAACACTATAGCATATGCTGGAACACAGGACTCCCAAGGTAGGAGCTAGAGAAAGTACCCAAGGAGTGGAAGGGGTCTTCAACCCTCTAGGTGGAAGAATAACATGAACTAACTAGTTCCCCCTGCGCTCATGTCTCTAGCTGCATATATAGAAGAAGATGGCCTAGTTGGCCATCATTGGGAGGAGAAGCCCCTTGGTCATACAGACTCTATATGCCCCAGAACAGGGGAATGCCAGGGCCATTACGTGGGAAGGGGTGGATAGGGGAGCAGGGCGGGGACGCGGGAGGGTAAGGGAAAATTTCTGGATAACATGTGAAATGTAAATGAAGAAAATATCTAATAAAGAGAGGAAAGAAAAAAAAATACAGTTCATTAGAGTTGAGAAAAAATTTTAGTTCAAAATAGTTTTGTTGTTTGGGTCAATAATTTATTTATTTATTTTTATAAAGAATTATTTATTTTTGCTTTATGTGTATGAGTGTCTGCATGAAAATACTTATGTGTTTCATATGAGTGCCTGGTGACTGTGGAGGCCATAAAAGACCATCATATTCCCTAGCACTGGAATTAGAGATTGATTAATAATAATAATAATAATAATAATAATAATAATAATAATAATAATAGCAGTTCCTGCAGTAAGACTTCAATTCCTCATGAAAGCAGCAAGTGCTCTTAATCACAGTCATCTCTCCAGCCCTAATAATGAATTCTTGCCAGAGCTTGTAAACTAAGCCAAGTTTAATAATCTAAATTTAGGAAGTGAAAATAGTTCAGTTTAATTGAAAGTTGATCTGATTCTGTTTATTTAATTGACTATTTGATATACTCTCTTTCTCTTTCACACACACACACACACACACACACACACAGTTGTACACACAACAAATAGAATAGAACATTCTTTCTTACACTCCCAATTTCTAAACCTCAGGAAGAAGAACAAGGGTTAAGAACTGGTTTTGAATCTATCAAGCAACTGCTTGCTCTTGGGCCACTTGGTCCTATTTCTAGAGTAGTTTGCCCCATATAAGCCATAATAAAGTTTGTAAATTGTCTAAGTTCAGCTGCCGTATTCTAAAGTAAAGGAAACAATATGTAAGTGGGTCAGTTCTAAAATTAATTTAGCCTAACTTTTCCTGAAAACACTAAAAATATTACTATCATGAGGGCCAAAATATCACCACCAAGCACACAGAAACAAGCCCAAGAGAATACTTTCCCAGCATGCCCTGGTCCTGCTTATCACACCAGAAAGATGGTGCCTTTGGCTGTTAGGCAAATGAAATTAGGCTAAATGAAGAGAGTACAGTTAAATATTGATCAGAAGTAACATTTAGAGGAAGGTAATCATTTATCAGACACTCATTTAATCTTTTAACATTTCAAAAAGGTGACATTATTATTGCATTGGCTTACAGATATAGAAACTAGGTTTGTATAATAGGTAAAACAGGGCTTTAACCCACTATATCAAAATATGTGCCTTTAATTACCTATATTGTATTATACTTTATAATTATATTACTTTCTTTGGTGACTAGTTATCATTTAATAAACATTTAGTCTGTGTCAATCACCATGTTTAAAAGAATAGATTAGATTCTCATCTTTGAATATCTAATATAATAATGTACACATGACTGACTGGATTGTAGAGTCCCAGCATTCATGTGTTAAAGCCTTAGCTAATATTTCTACAGTTGGAGACAAGAAATCTGAGGAAACAATTAAGAATAAATAATGTTCCAGTACAATAGGTTTTATACAGAGTTGAGGATTGTCTTAGGGTTTCCATTGCTGTGAAGAGACACCATGACATGGCAACTTTTATGAAAGAAAACAGTTAATTGGGGAAGGCTTGCAGAGGTTCAGTTCATTATCATCATGGCAGAAAGCATGGCAGCCTGCAGGTAGTCATGGTGCTGGAGGAGCCAAGAGTTCTACACCTTGATCAGAAGCCAGCCAAAAGGAGACTCTCTTCCAAAGGCAACCAAGAGAAGGGAAGTTCTCTTCTGCATGAGGTAGAACCTGATCATCGGATATCAAAGTCTACCTCCACAGTGTCACACTTCTTCCAACAAGGTCACACTTTGTAACAGTGCCGCTTTCTGTGGCCAAGCATATTCAGACCACAAGAACAATAGTCCAGATATGTACACCTATAAAGAGAGAGTCCTTTGAGGACAGAATAACGAGGATCATTTGCGTGAAAAGTAGAACATTTTCAACTCTCACCAACCTAGCCAGTCCCTGAATCTTGGTCCACAGCATGGGATAAGATGAGAAAAGTAACATAAGTCACCAAAGCTGTAGCGTGTTGTGTGACTGACCTAGAAGTCTAGTGAAGAGATAAATAAATATCCCACTTCTTACAAAATAGTGTGGAAAAAGCCAATAGAAGAAGTGAGGTCACCTATTTCTTTATTTCTGTCTGTACTTCTGTCTCATCATTGTGCCTCCCTCACCAACCCCTGCCTGGTGTTTAGTAAAGAAGGATGCCTAATCTAGTTTAAAATTACAAAAGAAAAGAAATGATTGACAAGGTTCAGTAGTTATAGAAATCTTTCTTGTTTCTCAGGTTTCTCACACTTTTGTACAACTCCTTCATCACAGATACCTCTCAGTTGGGCATCTGAGTAAGAGAAAATGTTGCGGAATAACAAGTTCTCAAATGCAGTCATCTAGACTTGACTTGTCCCTGTCCTAGTGATACTCTATAATCATGGATTCTGTGTGTTAGAGAGACCTCAGCAATTCAGTCTAAGCCAGAACATGATGAAATGCTTTTTTGTCTTCTATAATGTGCCAATGTTTCACCTGAGCAGGCTCAGGCTCACTTGTTCTTGGATTGTTGCTATAAACCCTAAGCATTTTATCAGCCTAGGTGGTCCACCACAGAAACACATCACTTCATCCTGTTGGCAACTGGCTAGTCAAACTCACTACTCTGGGAACTGTAATATACAGGAAAGGTTAAAAGTGAGGTAGGAAAATAAAATGTCAGGGTAGTGTATGCCTTTAAAATTACCGTTGTAGATCAAGGACTAGCCAGTCCTAGGACTAGAAACAAAAGTCTTCTCTCGCATTTTCTTCCTGTCTAGAACTCTTTTATATAAAACGCTGTTAACTAGACTCCATTGTTAATAATGACCAAAATGATGTCTGCAAAATGTGGTTTGCAGTCACCGAAGCCAGACTATTTGCCTTGCTGCAAATTCTGCTTCAGAATGCTAATTATTACTGGTCATTTATTTTCATTCATTTTGGAAGAAGTCCCAATATACATTGAAGCACAAGATCTCTCTAATAGGGTATGGTTTAGAAAGGCAAACGTGAATACCACATTAGCACTGTGTGACATACAGATCCCTCAGCTTACTGAATAGACAGGTTGAATGATTAATTCCCACTCTGTAAGGAAAGGAACATTCAAGCTCAATCTATGAAGAATAATGAGTATTTTTACAAGATGTTTCTAAGAGTAGTTCAATTTTAAAGTATGTGACCAGTGGCTCATTTCTAAACTAGGCACATGTGTTTATTTTATCACCAGGATATAAACATCCCCAGTAACAAAAGAGCTTGAAAACTATTAATCATACTCAATAAGTGCAAGACAACAAAACTCTTCCACCATATCATAAGTACTGTATATTAAAAAAAGGACATATTTGCATCCACCAAGCAATCCACATGCATGCAATTGAAAATGTTTACCTTGCAGTAGGAATTTCATGGTTTGGAAGAAAGAAAACCTGAAATCACTAAGATTTATAAAATTCATATCCTAAATTCTGAAAGTCAGTCTTTTTATAGCAAACTCTGGATTAATTACGGCACTAGTGGTAGAGCATGGATTCTTTGCTTGTACTCTGTGAGAGAAGGATCCCAAAGGATTATGTCCAGGTGTATTCAAAGAAAAGTGTATACACTGAAACATCTTAGCAAAAATGTTCATTACACAAGAGACTAGAGAGATTGCTGGGCTGATAAATTGATCTTGTGTAGGATCAGGCTTTGATCATCAGCCATCAGTTGGCTCACATATTCTGTAACTCCAGTTCCAGGGTATCAAGTGCCTTCTTCTATCCATTACAGGTACAAGGCATGTACATACTACACACACATACATATAGACAAAACATTTGTATAAATTAAATATAAATACAGAAATGTTTTCCTATAATAGATGTTAAGAAAGTGACATATATTCACTACTCTTAAATTTCATGCCACTTTAAGAAAAGCTCAAAAACTACAAATCTGAAACTATTTCTTAATAATCATTCTCTATTTATACAATAAGAAGCTACATTTCTTTCTTTAACTTCTTTTTACTTTGTATTGATTGTGAATTTCACATCATGCATTTCATTTCCAATCATCCCTACCATCTGCCTTTGCAGCCTACCCTATAAAATAAAATAAAAATAAAAACAATAACAAATAAATAAATAAATAACAAATAAATAAATAAAATAGAAAATAAAAAGCATCTCGCTGTAGAAGCTGTGGTATGTCACAACATGTCACTTAGTACCCCCTTTTGCCCAAATATTCTTACCTGCAAATGTTCATTGCAATGGATCATTGGTATGGTTTGAGGCATCAGTCTTCTGCTACATTATCGATACTGGATCCTCACCAGGATTCTTCTTAGTTATCCTGTTGTTGCCCAGTGTCATGTCTGCAGCTTTGGTCCTGCAGGACCAGCCCATTCACGGACCCAACAGTTTAGATAGTATATGATGTTGGGTTTGCCAACTCTGTGTCTGGGCCGGGGTGTTATCTGTGTTGTTCAGCCTGTTAGCTCTACAGTACTGGTGCCACACCAGGGTTAACTTTCCGACTTTGCTTTTATATAAGTTTAACTTCTATATATAACCAATTTCAGGATGTAGAGAGAGCTCAATGAGGTTTTGTTTTGTTTTGTTTTGTGTGTTTTTTTTTTCATACAAGCATAAGGGCCTGAGTTTGAATGCATGCAATCCATTTAAAAGCAAGGTACAATATTGCATACCTGCAATTCCTGTATTTCTGTGGAGGTTTGTGGAGCACAGAAAGAACAATCCCAAGAAGTTTCCAAACTAGCTTAACCACCATATGCATTTGTGAAGAGCAGAAAGTAGAAGGCTTCCACAAACACCTGAGGTTGCTCTGGAAACTGTACACAGACAATGAGGCAAGAGTAGACATGCACTTCCATAGACCAACACACACACACACACACACACACACACACATGTATACACGCATGCGCAAACACACACACACACCATATACATGAAAACACACATATCAATTTTGCTGAATTTTGAATGCAGCATATGGATGACACAAAAATACAGAAAGCATATGGTAAAGGTATTATTAATAAATATATACAGTGTCTTTTATTCATGGATCTACAGAATATTACAGTTACCACATCTGAAAACACAAAGTTTTTCTACTATTATGTTAACCATAACCTGGGTTTCAGAAACACATGCTTTATTTCCATTGTTCTTTGTTTGTTTGGGTTTTTTTGTTTGTGTTGTTGTTTTGTTTTTTTTTTTATTTGGTGTTGTTGTTTGGTTCAAATTTTATAAGGATAGTATATATGTATATATATTTTAATATTTATAGATACTGTCCAGCATTGCAAAAAGAATCACAACTTCTTCTTATGAAGTTGTGTCCAATTCAGTTTAAATGTGTGACAGCATTGAAGCCCAGAAATTAATATATTGGGCTGTATGCCCAGGATCTCATGAATTTCCTCTTAATATAAACAATATTAAAATAACAGAGGCAGAATTGGAGAAATACCAATTCATCCATACAACCACAAACAAGTAAACTTATCAATAACATTCAGCAATATGCAAAGTTGCAGAACTTATCACTTACTACCCTCTTTGATGCATAAATTATGAATCAAATCTTAATGGACTCTAATTCAATCTCTACCTGGTAATACATGATCATGGTAAAGGAACCAATTATGTGATTCACCTGAAGAATTATGCCATTTACACCACAGGACAGATTACAAGTTTAGGTAATTCCAGAAAAAAAAATTGAGCACGTGATAAGGACTCAAAGAAATTTTATTATCAAGGTGATATTTTTATTAATTTTCACTTTTTAAAATAGTAGAAACAGAATTTTAACGAGGGCCGGTTTCTTTTAGGAGAGTATCCTCAGTTGTCTCTCTCATTTCTGCAGAGATGACATTGTGACAGTCACTGCAGATCGAAGTAATTTGCAAATTCACCTGTGATCTTTGCTTAGTTCCTTAAGCAGTAGTGCTCTCAGCAAGTTATTGAGAGCCAGGAGTAAAAGGAATCCAAGGAGGTCTAAAGTTAGTTTCTCTCATGTTAAGTTAAGCATAGCCCTGGCTTTTGTATGTGAAATATAAGCGCCCCAAGAACCTAGATAACTTCTTTTGTGTATTTTTTGAATATTTTATTTTACTTTTAATTTATGGGTATGAGTGTTTGACTGCATGAAAGTAAATGTCTACTGCATGCATTCTTATTGCTGCGAAAATCCAGAATAAGGTGACAAATACCCTAGCATTGATCTTACAGACAACCGTGAGCCATCAAGTAGATGCTAGGAAACAAATTTGGGTCCTCAGCAAGAGAAACTGCTACTCTTACATACCAACACTCCATCATGCTTTATTTATTTATTTATTTATTTATTTATCTATCTCTCTAGTTATTTATTTTTTCAACTCTTGTGAGGCTTAGGATTCTATCCAATATAAAATGCGTATAAAAGAGTGAATATCAAATAAAATCTTATAATGTCAACTGAAAGTTTTGACAAGACAAAAGCAAACACAAATACCACACACACACACACACACACACACACACACACACACACACACACACACACAAGTTTTGTCTTTATTGTTATTTAGTCCTTCCTTACCTGCTCTTCACTCTGTAGCCCAGGCTGGCCTCATTCTGGTAATTCGGCTGCCTCAGGATCTCAAATTCTGGGCTTACAAGAATATGCCACAATGACCAGGCACAAGAAGAAAATATTTTTGCATGTTCACACATGTACTCTTATGTACCCAGAATCTCTTTTAACAGACAAATACTTTCTTTTTTTATTCACCTTACATCCCACTCAGTAGCTCATGATGCCCCCACTCTGCTCCCAGTCGCCCCCTCCCAAAATTTCCACCCATTGCCTCCTCTTCTCCTTTGAGAGGTTGGGAGGCACCTCTGGGTAACCCCTAATGGCACATCAAGTCTCTGAAAGGTTAGGTGCATCCTCTCCTACTGAGGCCAGACAAGGGAGTTCAGCTAGAAGAACATATTCCATGTGTGACACAGGCCACAGTTTTTGTACAGGGTGATGAATATGGATTTAATTACATTCTCCAACATGTAGACATCCAGTTAGACTGAAAAGCGGTTTCTTAGGGAAACCTCTGCTAGAAAATTGTACAAGTAACACAAGTATAGTAGAAAATATTGAAAGGTATAAAAGTAAAAGTTTTCATTGTTTAATGGCTCCATATTCACATATACGTCTGTGTGGAGACTGAATTCGCCTATCCCTATTGAGACTAGCATAGTAGGAATACCAAAGCAACGATAATAAAGCCTACAATCTTCTGGAGCAGAATGATATTCTTCTTACATTGTAAAGCTGAGCAGTCGTCTGGATAGCTGCCACGTATCTGCGCTAGAACTGTTTCAGCTCAAAAAGGAAGTTTTGGTATGGATATAAAATATTCCCACTTGTGAACAAGTTTTAACACTTGGTTTCCAGTTTGGCTAACGGTTTCAGAGGTTGTTGAACAATCAGGAGGTGGACACTGCATAAAAGAATGGGAAAATAAACACTGAAGTTAGTAACCTGGGCCACTATCTACATTTTTCTGCTTCCTGGTTCCTAAAAAATCAAGGAGGACCCTGCTCATGACATCACTGCTGGGAGCTTCTCCAGACTGGCCTTGCCTTCCCACCTCCTACAGACTGTATCCCATCAATACACAAACCAAAACTCAGTTGCTTCTTGGCAAGCATTTTGCCACAGCAACAAGAAAGAGAACCAATACAAGAGTTACATATTGAGCAAACACCATGTGGCAGCAAGAGCAATGCCAGTGTCCTGTGTGTGCCTTTCCACACAACACAGTGAGAATGGCTGTACAGGTCTATAGACCTCAACAATGCTATACAGGGATGTGGGGAGCCACTGGGTTAAGAGTTGACTGAGAAAAGCTATTGCTGTCATCTAGAGGACTGATAAAGACCCAATCTAAGATAAGGATAAGGGCACCCATTATAGCTTGACAGAATTTACCAGAAAGTATGAGACCTGGAAATTAAGGTTATTGGCTGAGAGCTAGAGAGTCACCAAAGCTGACAAAGGAATCTATTTCTGGAGATAGGGAGTCAAAAGCAGAATGATGAAGTACCGGAGATGAGTATGTCACCTGACAACAAAATTGTTGAAGAAGCCATTTCAGGTCTTTATTTATTCTGAAATGTCTTTTCTTTTATCCTTGTGAGCTTATCAGTGCCATTGACTGCTTCCGGCACCTGAATTATCTTTTCCCAGAAGACTCTTTTCCTTGCTTCGTGTAACATATACCACAAGATAATCTTCCTGCCTGGGAATCACAAGAATACTTTATATGACATGCTGTGCTCTGTTGTTCTCCTAGGACTACATCAGCAGTCTGCCTAGTGTGCATCCTACTTATCATAGCTACTGTCTATCTTTCCCTTTGGAATTTACTCTCCATGAGGAGAGACAGGTTCATTTGTTTTAAAGCACCTGATGTCTATGTCCAAGGACAGTGCTTAGTGCATTATCTGCGCTTAATTCTGGTTGATACAATGATTCAGTGACTACTGAACCTTGCTCCTTAAAAAGATAGCTCCTTCATGTGAGAAAGTTAGGACCCCAAACCACAACAAGGAAATACCGTCCAGTAATCTTTCCTTATATTATTCTTGATTCATTTTCCTGCTATATTGAAAACTTTTCTCTCTTGTATTATAGTCTCTTATAGTTTTTTTTTTAACATGGCTAGAAATTATTCCCAACCAACCAACCAAACAATTTATATATATATATATATATATATATATATATATATATATATCAATGTGGGTAGTTCAATGGTAATATAACTGTAACCCACACACTACTTTCCATTGTAGGAGCCTTCAATAAATAATCCCAAAGAATAAATAGAAATAATAAATGTAGAAAAAATAGGAAACAAGGCAATACTTTGGAAGAAACTAAGGTCAACAGAAGAGAGAATTAACTCTACAGTACGGAAAGATTATTTTGCCTTCTCTGTCATCCTAGGGTCAGCTTATAGCTGACTAATTGTAATGATAAAAATGAGCAAATTTAATGGCATTCATACAGAAGATAATTTTTAGCAGAGTTGTACAGTTTACACAAGAAATTTTTACTTTACTATAAGCCAATTGTTAATTGTCGCTTGTTAGGCCACAAGGGAAAAAGTATAACTAGTTCTTGTCACCCATCTACCTCTCAGGAATGCTGTAAAGGTTTAGTATAAGGCAACACGAAATTGTGCAAACACAGCTGCAAAGAAAAAAAAAATAACTCTGCTTTGTTCCAAAGTTCCTCGTGTCGCCTTGCTATTCCTTGCTCGTCATTCACTAATTAAATGTCAGTTCCCAATAGCTAGGCGGGTAGAGTGTTATTTGACACAATCTAAAATAGAATCTAAGTACAAACAATTGAGCTTGAATATTGAAAGTTTGTCCTCCCAGTTCTCACCCATCCCAGTCACTAGTCATTTCCCTCCTGTTTACCAAGTACTTGTCCTTCCCACACCATTGTTCACCAACTTGTGTCACATGTGAATGTTCACAATGCTTCCCTGAGCTTATGTCATACTAATGGCCCTGGCTTCATATGTCCTCTTGTGCCTTCACACATGTTTCACACTAGATTTGTCTTTTGACTTGGTTTAATACTGGTGACTGATTCACGGAAAATAAAGGGCAGGTAAGCAGTGTGACATGACCCACCTGTGCATGAGGTATTGATGAAGAAATTGGGAGATGTGACTGCTGTTAGTGAAGGCCAGACCTGATCAGAGGGCACTAGTGGTGAATTTACAGTGACTCATCAAGGTAATAAATGCATTATTTGTGTTAGCAACAAAACAACCATCTTCAGAGGGAGATATCTCATTGTGGTCACATTCTTCTATTATTCATTCAATAGCATAAAGTCCACAAACAACATTTTGAGAAAAACTTAGCTATCTTCCCAGGACAGTCCATTGAAATAAAGAAAAAAAAAGTATGATTAAAAGATGTCACTATACAACAGTCCCTGTGTGGTAGGAAACTAAGTTATATGGAATACAGATGACCTGTCTGGGTTGTAAACACAGTGGGTAGCTCTCAGTACCCAACTCCAGGTCATTAGAATTCACAACTAATGAAAGTGCTACTTTGTTACATCTATATCCAAATCTCTTTACTCCCAACCCTTGTATTTGTATGAGAAAAAAAATAATTGTACTCTGAACTAGAAAGTTGATATTAATGTCCTCACTTCTTTGACTCAAAACCGGCCTGACATTTTATAGTAGTATCAAGAGTACAATGCAGGTCATCTGCATTTCAACTAAATATGCACCATAGTGAATGCCTCCTAATCAGGCTGTTCCCTGGATACATTAAATACATAGATGTATTATACTCAAGCTTGTACAGCATATAAGTGCTTTGTCTGGTACAACTTCCTCCCTTTTCAGGGACAAAAAGTACCATTGCACACTGTCTATTGAGAATAGGAAGAAAAGCAGATATAGAGTGCAGCTAAATTCTTTACACTCTTCATGTTCCAAAAAAAAAAAAAATCATATAAGCTTATCAATAGAGCCCCGCAGGTGAACCAAGCATCTTAATAAAAATCAAGCAAATGTTCATCTTTTAACCAAAACAATACCACACATGCACAAATGGGCTCTGAAACCTGCCATTATTAAAAAGCAGAGAAATAAATGTTATAATCATTTTCTCGTATTATTTCTAAAATATATGTTGTAGTATGAGATGCTGTATGCCAGGACAGTACAGGTTTCAATACCTACTAAAATGATGTTGAATTTATATGTCTGAATTTCTAATGCATTTTTTGTACATAAAAGGCATGTATTTTCCTTTAAAAGTTCAGATTCTATCTTCTACCTTTTTTTACGCTTGTTTTCCTTTGCTCATTTTGCCAATTTTGGTGTGTTAGTTTTTATTTATCATATCATAACCTATCATAACATGTCATATCATACTATGTTTTACTATTTTTATAGGTTTGCTGTCTAAAAACAGGTAATAATTAGCTTAAAAGTTTCTATAGTTTTACTCACAATTTGATTGTTTCCTTGCTTGCCTGGTTGCTTTCTGATTTTTATGGAGATATTTAGAGGTGTATTTGCATAATCCTTGTTTTGTATCTGTCACTAAACACATTGTTGGTGGAAGTTTTTTTTTTTCTGATTTTTCTATAAAGTCCTGCATCTTATTGCCAACAAAAGAAGCCTCCTGGGTGAATACTTAATGTAATTATAGTCACATGATATAAAGAATTATGATTTAATTTAGCCAAGTAGAAAATTTGTGTTCTTGGGAAAATAAGGTGAGGAGGAGAGGGAGAAGGAGGAGGAGGAGGAGGACGAGGAGGAGGAGGTAATTCAGGCTCCCTTCAATAGATCATGCTAAGTTAAAATTTATATTAACTTAACAGTAACCACTTCACATGGTCCATCTAACTCCCTTGAAACTAGGACACCCACTGTGTTGTGCAACCTCTCTTCAGCTTCAAAACATCTCATTATATCAATGGAAAGATCTGTACCCATAAGCAGTTATCTCACCTTCTCAACCCTCCTAAGCCTCTGTCAACTCCTAATCCTTCTGTCTGCAGATATTTTTATGATGAACATTGATCATTAAAAAGTGATAAAATGCACTCTTCTGTTTGGCTTCTTCCATACTGCATACTGTCCTTACGTTTCATACTTGTAGTGTTGTCCAGTACAGTACATTGTTGTCCCCAGAGCCCCCCCCCCCATACTATAAATTTGGTATCTCTGACACATTTTCTAAACTTCAAGGAAGTCCTCCAATCATGTAATTCTGTTATACTTCTTGTAGTACTGACAATTTTATGTACTAATATACAGGCACAAATTTGTATTTATAACAATTAATGATGAATTGAATCTCTTTCATAGTGTTTTAACTATACACAATAGTTAGTAGGGTGATTCTTTTCTATTTTTGTTTTTACTTTTAATTTCTTCTCTCTTTTCTGATGGCAACTAAAAATGAGAAATTAAAAGTTCTTAAATAAGCTCCTTGAATTTCTAGTAGTCTAATAAGAATTCAGGAAAAAATAAAGAATTCAGCAAATTTCAACTTAAAAAAATGAGATCTGAAGTCTTCCTGTCTTATTCTCTGCCCTTTGAATATGAAAATATTTTATAAGAAGCTCCCTACTTCTGGTACATTCCCTGATGCCCAGAATAAAGCTACAGGTATTGGCAATATAAGATGTTAGGTGATGGCCACAGTCTACTGATTACTTGTTGGTCATTGGAGGCACATGAAGCCAGAGAATAAGAAGGATCCAAAGTATTGGAACAATTGCCTCATTAATTTGAGGTTAACCAGAGCAATTCAGTCAGAAGCCAAGAGAAGATAATCAGTCAGTTTGGAGAGGAGATTGGGCCAGAACAGCTGAGTAGAACCAGCCAACCAGAGTTCAGAAAGAGCTAGAAAGGGTGAGTTTATTCAGTAGTAAGCCCCTGAGACAACAATAATGTCTGGCAAATAAATGCTACTTTTACATATCAAGAATAGAATCATATTTCTTTTATATTCATTCATTAATTCATTTATTCATATTATACAATCAATTTCAATTCATTTTTATGCTTACCTGCTAGCCTAAGCTTTCTGTTATCTTACATCTGGAACTGACATTAATGTTGGATCCAAGTAACAAGATACAGTGAAATGCAGTGAGAAATATCTAAGTATATTTTATGCATCAAAATGTTAAACATCTTTCAGGACTTAAAACAAGTAACAAGAGGAAGACTAGTTGAAAGTAAGGATAGAAGTAACATGAAAATGCTACTCTTCTGTTTAAAATTTACAGTCTAATCACAGAGATTAAACCACTTAAGATATCCTAATACATGCAAAGAAAACATAGCTATAGCAGCATTACCAGATGTACAAATTAGCATGCTGATCATTGAGCCAGTAGATCATAAGAGCCTAAGTAGAGAGACCGTCATCACAGTTGTTAATCACAGACTGTTTTATACAAAGCCCCAAATGGCAATGAACAGTGACACTCAATATATGCCAACTAAAAGGAATGTTTTCTTAGACGGGATATACACAAAAGCAGTGCAGCAAAAATAATATGGAGCAACTGAAAATTTTGGTGCAATGTTGTGAGATAGGACTGAAATGAATCCAGGCCACATGGTTACCAATAGAAACTTGAAAAATGTAAAAGAAACATCAAATGAGCTTGTGATTGTATAAAATAGAGTATATCTAAAATTGCTGATAACATTATGCTCTGATTTGCTCCTTATCCTATACATACTTGGCAAAGAAAGTTAAAGACAGAGCTGAGTGATTCTGCACTTTCAAAGATTTCACAATAAAGTCCCTTCAGGATCTCCCAAGTCAATGTGACAGAAACTTAGAAGCAGCAAAAAGAAATAGGATGTTATTTAGATTAAGAAAATAAAATGCACTAATTTATACTAATAATCAGTATTTATAAAGTATATAATAAAGAAATAAGAATGTGCCCTACATCATGAGAATTTAACGTTAATTGCAGTTGTTCACACAGCAGATTATAACAACTAGGAAACACAGTCGAAGGGGAATCAGGATATTGCATTAAACAAGCAGAGTAGGTTTATGTGAGGATGGTTTTGAAGTCAAAAGAGCATTTTTTTTTCTAACAGAACACTTGACTATGATCCTAAAAACTGATTCTCCTACTTGCTTCTAACACCAAGTAGCTAACCCAGCTTGTCATCTATTAAAGTTTATGAACCTTTTGCAATCATTTCCAATTCCATTTGCTGAGCCAATAAACTGTGTGTAATGTAAGAGGATGGGTATTGTCCTCTGAGTTTGAAATTTAGAAATCAATCGACTCTAAAAAGGGTTCTGACTATTAAACAATGACTTTACTAAATAAGCATTTTGTGTCCAAATTGTCCTCGCAGGTGTGATCTGTTTTGTCATTTTCATGTTCTTTTTATATCTACATGAGGATTTAAAATATATTCAAATAAGGAAGAATATAAATTTGACCTTTCCTTTATTGCTTTTGAATGGAAAATTCTCTTTATAACAGCTTTAATTTTTAAAATAAAGGCATATTGATCTAATACAGGGACCACTTTCTATCAAAGAAATTATGTCCTTTGGTAATATTGAGGGGAGCATTTCGGGGTTATGGACCAGTCATAGTAATCCTATTGAGAAAAACCAAAGATGAATGTTGATGCCACACTCATTCATTACTGGGCAGATACACTAAAAATGACCAACTTGCTGAAATATGTGTTTTCTGAATATAGATTTGAGTGTCACCATTCTTCATTTACTTATTTCTCATCTATGACTGACATCAGAAAAACTTGATTATTTTTTTTTTTGTCATTGAAGACCAGCCTTAATCTATGGTGATTTGATTGAATGCATGGGATTATTCCAATCTTCTTATTTAAAGATACATTTGCTGTATTATATAAGAACACTGTAGCTGTCTCCAGACACACCAGAAAAGGTATCGTATTCCATTACCAATGGTTGAGAGCCACCATGTGGTTGTTGGGAATTGAACTCAGGACCTCTGGAAGAGCAGTCAGTGCTCTTAACCACTGAACCATCTCTCCAAACCCTGTTCCAATCTTCTTGTATTTGTTGTGGCTTGTTTTATGTCCGATTATATGGTCAATTTTGGAGATGGTTCCATGATGTGCTGAGAAGAAGGTGTATTCTCTTGTTTTAAGGTGAAATA
The DNA here is from genome assembly GCA_902729485.2 of Mus minutoides. Classification (NCBI taxonomy): domain Eukaryota; kingdom Metazoa; phylum Chordata; class Mammalia; order Rodentia; family Muridae; genus Mus; species Mus minutoides. The sequence goes on along the minus strand of LR749828.1, from coordinate 1,033,316 downwards.
TTTGGTAAATATCTGTTAAAAACATTTGGCTCATAACGTCTGTTAGTTTCACCGTGTCCCTGTTTAGTTTCTGTTACAATGTCCATTAGTGACAGTGGGGTATTGAAGTCTCCAACTATTATTGGGTAAGGTTCAATGTGAATTTTGAGCTTTAGTACAGTCTATTTTATGAATGTGGGTGACCTTGCATTTGGGGCATAGATGGTCAGAATTGAGACTTCCCCTTGTTGGATTTTTTCCTTTGATGAATATGAAGTGTCCCTTCCTATCTCATTTGATAATTTTTGGTAGAAAGTCAATTTTATTAGATATTAGAATGGCAACTCCAGCTTGTTCTTGGGACCATTTGCTTGGAAAACTTTTTCCAGCTTTTATTCTAAGTCAAAAGCTTTACTTCTGTCTTTTGGTATCTCTGTTGAGAAGTCTGGTGTAATTCTAATAGGTATGCCTTTATATATTACTTGTTTTACTCCATTAAAACTTTTAATATTTTCCCTTTGTCTGCACATTTAGTGTTTTGATTATTATGTGACAAGAGTATTTTCTTTTTTGACCAATCTATTTGGTATACTGTAGGCTTCTTGTATATTTATGGCCATCTCATTCTTTAGATTAGAGAAGTTATCTTCTACGATTTTGTTGAAGAGGTCTATGAATTGTATCTTGGGTATTTAGAGCTTTTCCCCTAATATCCACTTATCATTGAGTACATACCATGTGACTGGGTTACCTCACTCGGGATATTTTCTAGTTCTCTCCATTTGCCTAAGAATTTCATGAAGTCATTGTTTTTTAATGGCCGAGTAGTACTCCATTGTGTAAATGTACCACATTTTCTGTATCCATTCCTCTATTGAAGGACATCTGGGTTCTTTCCAGCTTCTGGCTATTATAAATAAGGCTGCTATGAACATAGTGGAACATGTGTCCTTGTTTTATGCTGAAGCATCTTTTGGGTATATGCCCAGGAGTGGTATGCCTGGGTCCTCAGGCAGTACTATGTCCAGTTTTCTGAGCAACAGCCAGACTGATTTTCAGAGTAGTTGTACCAGCTTGCAATAACACCAGCAATGGATGATTGTTCCTCTTTCTCCACATCCTTGCCAGCATCTGCAGTCACCTGAGCTTTTTATTTTATCCATACTGACTGGTGTGAGGTGGAATCTCAGGGTTGTTTTGATTTGTATTTCCCTGATGATTAAGGATATTGAACATTTCTTTAGTCCTTGGATATTTGATATTCCTCAGTTGAGAATTCTTTGTTTAGCTCTGTATCCTATTTTTTAATAGAGTTGTTTCATTTCTGGAGTCTAATTTCATGAATTCAGTATATATATTGGATAATAACCCTCTGCACATTCTTACTTCCACATCTAATAGTAGAAACACAAACTCAGAGAATAGTAGTCATTCCTCTAACTAGGTGGAGATTGTGCGAAGGCTCACTCTTAAGTATGAAACACACATTTGGGAAAGATGATGTACTGTGTGACTACTTAGTAATGCTGTAAGCTTCAGACTTGCTAATATTATAAATAGACTTATCACACTGCTGACTACTTTTATATCATCTATACATGAGCTAAGGTCATTTCAGAAGTTGGAACCTTAACTGAGAAAATGCCCCAATTATATTGGCTTGTGAACAAGCCTGTGGTGCATTTTCTTTTCTTTCTTTCTTTCTTTTTTATTTATGTTTAAAATCTGAAGGTTTTATTTGAAAATGTTGTGCTAATATTTCTTCTAATACAATTACCAATTATTATAGCAGCAGAATATATAAGTCTCACTCCTGGCTTTATTAGCTCTTGATCAGCTCAGAGACGATGTTCTTGGTCCTTTGCTCTAGGTTAACTGATGTGTATTTAATTTTGCATTTCCTTCACACTGGTTTTCTAATCTCTATGATTCATATGCACTGCTTTAACTCATTCTTCTTGTTTATTTTTCTGGGACTACAAGGACTGTTTATTGTGGTCATTTACCAAATTTCAAATCAAATCAGGGAATAGCCCAGCCTAATATAGTTTGTCTGACTAACTGATTGATTGATTGATTGATTGATTGATGTGGGAGTGTCCGACTCACTGTTGGCTGTGTCATTCCTGAGTAGGTTGATCTGAGTGCCAGAAAAGAAAGCTTAACAAATCATGGGGACAAATTAATAAGCAGTACCCCTCCATGATCTCTGCTTCAGCTCCTGCCTCCAGATCTCTGCCCTGTTTGATTTCTTGCTCTGACTTCCCTCAGTAAGGGCTATTATCTGCAACTGTAAGTGAAATAAATCCTTTCCTCTCTAAGTTGCTTTGGGCTGTGTTATTTTATCAGACACAGCAAACAAAAACCCTAAGACATCAGATAAAATATGGTAACTGAAAGCTAGTTGCTGTTTTCATGAATTTAATTGTGATAAACTTTACACCACCTGTGACACTGTAAATATAAATAAGTTTTAATTTGTCAAATAGTGCTCACAGCTGACAAAAACAAAAATAATTAAGTGTGAAAAGGTAAATTTCACAATGTTTCTTTAGAACTGTGTGATAAATTAATTGTTTTCCTCATTGATTTACTTCATCAGATCATGGAATTATGAAATATTAAGATAATGATTGCATTATTCAGTCAGTGACTTGGATCATTCACTTTATTATGCTGCAATTAAATGTCTGCATTCTCATTAAATGAGAGAACAATGAAAAAAGTTCAAATGATCTAAGACTGCAACTTAAAATATAGAGAAATAAAATAAATGAGGTATCTCACCCCTGTTACTTCAACACTCTCAGGGTGATGTAAAAGTGTTTTCATGGCTTTGAGTAAGCCTGGATTATAAAGAAAGTGCCCAATCAGCAAGAATACAGAAACTCATGTAAATAAACCAACCAGCAAACAAAATGAAAACCTACTAGAAAAACAAAACCCCACCAAATCTAGACAAGTGGAAAAAGCAATTTGTTATTATTATTATTATTAAACAAAAGTTGAGAAATAAATGACAGTTCAAACAAGGGACTCAATAAGTTATCTAACTTCAAGGTAATAAAGATTTTAAAATCACAAAGTACCTATTGAAGGCAATATTTAGTAAGGAGAACTTAGGAGAAATATCATTCCCTTGTTTCATCATGCCTTAAACTTGTCTAGATTCACATAATCAAAATACTGTTCTAGGAAAACCTTTTGTTGGCCCAGGAGATTTGACCTTATGTACCCAAATTTAGTTAGAAATGTCAGAAATGCTCTGTCTGGTAATTACATAGTGTGTCTAAATCAAACAATTGCTTTTAATAATTAGAATGATCATAGTAATTTGAAAGGTGAACACAGCAAGACTGATGTTAACACAAAATTGTTGATATCAAAAACTGAAATTAATACTTGATCATTTCCATCATTAATCAGGAAATGAATCTATCTTGTAAGAGGATTTTCTGAGAGCAGCTAATAACTGCTATCACACTTTCCTGAATCCATAAGCCAAATATAGATAGAAGAGTGACTGATATTAGAAGCCTGAAAGTGACAGCTCCCTCATGAATATCAGCAAACCATGTGACCTCCACAGTATTAAGACTTGAAGGAAAATTATCTCATCATGAAAGAATTCAGCAGTCAGCTTGATGAGTCCGCTGCAGTGCAAATGTACAGATATGTCAAATTGATCCTCTGTCATTATCTGCATGTTTAGAGAGTTTCAAAAAACAAAACAATGAATTATCAATAAGTTTTGTTTATGATATACATCCTATACAAAAAAAAAATCAGTAAGGGAAACTAAATCTTAATTCCAATGTTAGCAGGTTGTACCAAGTCATCCTTTATTTTAACAGCATCTATCATATACTTCCTGACAGTGACATTCTTCTTTCTCCTGAGAGACACAGACACATAGAAAAGTATTGAAATAGTGTAGAAAATAGGGTAGAATTTTTCCTCTTTTGATATGCCAGATCATTAAATCAAAATTAGTCCATGCACTATGAGTTTTAATCAATATACGACTCTCCCAAACAGAAGAGAATTAAATCTTTCTGTCATGTCAAACAGTGTTCATGCCAAACACAGCTTCTTCTCTCAGATGTTAGAGCTACAATCTGGTAAATGAGAGACAGTTTAGCTGAAGGAATTAAAATTTTAAATATACATTCATTGACCTTATAGATAAGAACACAGCTCATTATGCTTAAAGATGCAAATGTACATATATGTTAAAACCTTAGTACATGCATAATAAAATAGTTAAATGTTGTAGTATTTTCATAACCAAATAAAATAACTAAATATTTATGTTAATATTTTAAAAGTTCATACAATGTTATACTATATACAGTCCAGAAGAATAGATAAAGATACTGCTTCACAGTTAGGCAAAATAAACAGACATATGTAATGTGTATGTATGGATGTATGTATATGTCTAAACACAAAAATGTATAATGTGTTCAAGTGTTATTTTTAAATAAATGCAAATATTCATTCATAGCAATTCATGTTTTAATGCTAACTATAGTTTGAACTTCTTATACTAGTTAATGTGCCATTATGATAAACTGGGTAATTGAAAGGGCTTAAATTATATTACATTACAATGTAGGAATTATATTTCCTTTTCTAGGAGACAGACAGAAAGAGAGAGACAGAGAGAGAGAGAGAGGCAGAGAGAGACAGAGACAGAGACAGAGACACAGAGAGAAAGAGAAGAGGCTTTAAAACTCAGAAAATCAAAGAGCAAAATTTGAACAGGTACTAGAAGCTAACACCAAAAGACAATGAATTCAGAACAGATGACAGGAAGTGACCCATGAGTTCAACTAGAGTGGGTCACAACTATTATATGGTTGCTTCAGATGGACAATCAGATGAATTTACAATGGCACTACCAAGACAATCCACACAGCACCATGCAAGGATGTAGAATTCTTGGACACATGAATGGAGATGAAGAAGATGAAGTTTCTAAAGTTAATGTGTATTATTCAAATTTAAGAAGCTACTTTTGGACAGTCATGGCTATGCACATCTTCAATCCTAGCACTTGGGAGTCAAAGAAATGTATATCTCCATGAGTGTATTATTTAAACTTGACAATATTGATAATCCTATAAGCTATTATCTAAAATTGATAATAAAGAAATAGCTAAAAAAATAACTTAATCAGTTAAGAACATTTGTTTTTTTTTTGCAGAAGACCTGGGTTCAATTCCTCATATTCACGTAGGAACTCACAACCAGCTGGAATTTCATTTCTAGAGAATTTGAAATTCTCTTCTGACCTGTGTGGGCATTTGCTGGTACACATTCATACACAATCAGGACAAACATACATATAAAAAATTAAATAATTCTGAAATGTTTTTCAATATGGTCACATATTCTTGAACATTATCAAGCATAAATTTCATTATAATATCAATCTATAGACCATTTATCTATATATCTAAATATCTATGTATCTATCATATGCCCATATATCTATCATATATCTATACATCTATGTATTATGAATGCATCTATCTATCTATCTATCTATCTATCTATCTATCTATCTATCTATCTATTTACCAATCTAGTTATCTAAGTTGATGTGGTATTGGGAAGTCAAATACAGTCCCTCATACCTGCTAAGTAGATATTCTCCCATCAAGCTTGGATCATCTAACTAACAGTATCTTTTCAACAATTCACATTGATTGATAAATGTTCATCTCAGCCAACTCATTGGTGGCTTAATCAAATTTTAACATCATTTTTTTTCTTACTAACTGGTTGTTTTTCTTTCCTAGAGCAGGTAGCAGTAGGGATAGATTCAAAGTTTTCCATGTATATGCACCCATACTTTTAATTTTCCCCAAGAGTGCAGAAAGTTTGGGAACTCTGTGAGTTACCAATGAAAACATTATCCAAAGTCAGGAGACTGACATAACTTGTATGATAAATGATAGACCTGCTGAATAAAAAAAAAAGGATGTGAAAGATAAGATATCTCACATATCATGATTTTATGACTGTGCTCTCCAACACCTTCAGGATTCACATAGACCTCACAAATCAATTTCTTTCTCAAATGACCTTCTTTTTGTCATATAGCAGAAGACTTTTGACCTGTACAGCCTCAATTCCCAGATTATTCTAAGTACTACTGCTGGGGATAAGCCCTTGTCTCATGAATGCTGTTTTCAAATCAGAATCCTTTTGACACATTCTTAGCTAAAATACATTTCCCAGCCCCTCATATGCTAAAAGACAACATTTCAGCTATTCAGAGGGGTTAAAAAAATAGAGATAGTTTGGGGAAAATGATCTTAGAATTCAGTTACATTATTTATTCTGTTTCTCAAGTGAGAATGTCCAGCCAACACTTACATATTTTGTTATGCAGTCTTATCACAACAGAATTATGTGGGAATTTTCTAGCTTCCCATCAATTTAAGATATCAGAGTCCTAGTCAATTGACCAGGAGCAGTAACTGGTTTAATAAAATTAATACTGTTTATTTTTACATATAAAGAACATAATTGTATATTGTATCCAAAAAGAAAGTCTATCTTCTGTCACTTCTGTATATGAGATCCTAAAGGTATGGCATATATTAAATTTTAATTTCTATTATAATATGTCACAGTAAACAGAATTTCTCAGCAAACTCTAAATATCTCTTTTCAAGTACAAGGAAAATTTCTTTATCATAATTTACCTATTTTAATGAATATTTAAAGTTTAATAGTAAATATGCATTTCTATTAATGTTATTGAAACAAAAATTTAATTTCAAAATTATTCAAATGAAAAAAAAAATAAAGCATCTGTTTGGAAACCATATGGAAGAACTGATCCCATGATACAACTCTGAAAACTAGCTTTTATTTCTAATTTCATAATAAAAGGTAGGTTAGTGATGGCCTTGCAATTTACATGCAACTAGAAAACTTACTGAATTTCTTCAGCTAAATAGAATGTTTAAAGAGTTTTATTACATTTACCTAGATAGTATCATATGATTCAACTAAAATATAAATTTTAAGACTGTTAGTGTGTAGTTGGTTATGTTTCCCATAGTAATAATAAATATTTCTTGCTATAATTTGGACGGGTAGACTCCAAAGCTTATTCTTATAATTTAATCTGTCCTTACAATATAGGCATACAGACCATGAAAGGCAGTTAGAACATCGAAGCCCTACCACTGTGAATAAAATCCTGTTATCATCATGAAAGTTGTTAGCTGAAAAGGAGCTCTGTTATGAAAGTGGGCACACACACAATTCTCGCATCTTTTATACAATCTCTTACCCTGTGCTGTGTCTACCTTGGTAAGGCCATTTCTCTAGAGTTCAGCTTTCAACACTGGAAGATATTTTTTTCTTTCTAGATTTCTTACTTTTCACAGTAACAGAAAAAAAAACTATAACAAGTCTTGCTAGCTTACAATGTAATTTTGTCACATCTTCTATCAATGGACAAATGCTATTTTCTATCATTGAACATGGGTAAGTGCTATGACTACATTGGTCAACAGAATCAAGCAGTGTGACACCATCAGGAATCTACATTTGGATTTAAAAGTACTGCAAGTCTCCATTTTCTGTCCTTTGAAACATTCATCTGTGGCGTATTCTGTGTTAGAAGTCAAAATTATGATAGAGAAAGATGAAGTTATATGAAGAAACCAGTTGTGAGAATTTCTGTTAAGAGTTCTGCTTACAGTTGACAGGCAGAGACAGCTGTCAGCATGTGGGTGAACCATATACCCAGAAGCCCCAAAGACTCCTGCATTGTTATCTACTAATGGCTCACAAAAAAATACTAGATGAGTAGCATACAGATTAGTAAACACGAAGAACTATTTACAATTACATGAAAAGGTGGTGAATATTGGAGCACTTTGTTGCATGATTATATATAACTAGAACATGATGCCTTCTTCCCATCAGGTAACATACCCCTCCTATGACCTATTTATTAGGTAAATGTGTAGTTGAAATCACTGTGGAAATTGATTGCAGCAGCATCTGAATCTGGTAAATATTATTTTAAATTTATTATTATTATTAAAATTGGATCCTATAGAATGAAGTGTCCCTTTGAGAATAATTTTATTATAAACTGTAGATAAGCTATTACTAGGTAAACACACTGAATTAAATAGTGAAACACTGAATTTATTTCACTTTTTCCTAAGTAATTCACATTTTTTTGGGAAACTGGGGATTAGCTTGCGACTTAAGATTATTTTTATTATTAATATTATTTAAAATAGCCTTCTATATAGGAATCTTAACCTCAAAACAGACACTAGAGAACGTATTGCTTTGCCATGCACTAGATATAAAAGAGGAAAAGGAATCCATCCATTAGTGTCCTTTCATCCTTCTATTTACAGTAGCAATCAAAGGTGTTATCAAAGGAGTAGTAACCCCGACTCCCTATTAAAACTGATGTCTTGTCCTTTCCTCGGTAAGTGACTCTTCTGCTTCTCCTGGTGGTGCTGTCATTTGGGACCAAATTACACTTGCAACTACTCTAACTACAACAAGAACTAGTTCTTAATACTGAAGGAATAAATACCTCTTCCTTTACTTTCTTCTAAGAATATGCTACATCCTCTGCAGCTGAAACCATTGGTTCCACCATATGTATTTTTTTGTTGGTGGTGGAGGTGGATTAGTTTATGGGAGCTCTGGGAGGGGGGGTGGTCTGGTTGGTTGATACTGTTGTTCATCCTATGGGGTTACAAACCCTGTCAGCTCCTTCAGTATTTCCCCTAACTCCTTCATTGGTGTCCCTGTGCTAAGCGCAATGGTTGGCTGTAAGCATCCACATCTGTATTGGTAAGACTCTGGCAGAGCCTCTCAGGAGGCATCCATATCAGGCTCCTTTCAGCAAGAACTTCTTGGCATCAGCAATAATGACTGGGTTTGGTGGCTGCATATGGAATGGATCCCTAGGTGGGGCAGTCTCTAGATGACTTTTCCTTTAGTCCCTGCTTCACTCTTTGCCCCTGTATTTTTTTTTTTTTAAGGCAGGATCAATTCTTTGTTAAATTTTTAAGAAGGGTGTGTGGCCCCACCCCTCATCTGGGGCCTTGCCTAACCTCTGGATGTGGTCTCTATAGGTTCTCTCTCCACATTGTTGGGTATTTCAGCTAAAGTCATCCATGTTGGGTCCTGGGAGCATTTTGCCTTCCTGGCATTCAGGACTTGCTGTTGGCTAACCCCAGTTCCCCATTCCCCATTGCTATACACCATTGCTCAATTTCCTGACCACTTAGTATATCTCCTCCATCTCCTCTCACACCTGATCCTGTCCTCCCTTTTTACTCTCCCTTTCTCTTGTCCTCCCATGTCCATGTCCATTCCACCATCTACCTCCCATGAGAGATTATTTTGTTCCCCCTTCTAAGTAGGATTGAAACATCCACACTTTGGTTTTCCTTCTTCTTGAGCTTCATATAGTCTGTAAGTTGTATCATGAATATTCTGAACTTTTATCCTAATATCCACTCATCAGTGAGTACATACCATGTGTGTTCTTTTGTGACTAGGTTAGCTCATTGAGGATGATATTTTCTAGTTCTATCCATTTGCCTAAGAATTTCATGAAATCATTGTTTTAATAGCTGAGTAGTACTCCATTGTGTAAATATACCACATTTTCTGTACCCATTCCTTTGTTGATGGACATCTGTGTTGTTCCCAGCTTCTGGCTATTAAAAATAAAGCTGCTATGAACATAGTGGAGCATGTGTCCTTGTTATATGTTGGAGGATATTTTCCCAGGAGTAGTATAGCTGGTAGTAAGCATTATGACCAATTTTCTGAGGAACTGCCAGACTGATTTCCAGAGTGGTTGTACAAGCTTGCAATCCCACCAACAATGGATGAGTGTTCCTCTTTCTCCACATCTTCACCAGCATCTGCTATCACCTGAGATTTTTATCTTAACCGTTCTGACTGTTATGAGGCAGAATCTCAGTGTTGTTTTCATTTGCATTTCCCTGATGACTAAGGATGTTGAACATTTCTTTAGGTAGTTCTATACTTTGAAGTGTATAAAGCTTTTTATCAACTTTCTTTTTTTTTCATTTCTTTTTATTAGATATTTTCTTCATTTACATTTCAAATGTTATCCCGAAAGTCCCCTATACAACTCCCCCAACCCTGCTCCCCAATGAACCCATTCCTGCAACAAATCATACATCTGCATAGCAGTGTGGGAAACAGAACACAATGGTATTCTTTAAAAAAAATAAGCATTCTCATGGAGCATATATTATTTCCAATATATTTCATGATAAAACATAAAACTATTACTACAAAACTTCACCTAGGAAATAGCTGGAGAGTAGCTTAAGAAAAAAGACAAGCACAGAGAAGTAAACAGTAATAATGTTGATTAAGACTAGTGGAAAGTTCAGAGCAAAGCACTTTTGCTATAAATATAACAGCTAGACACTTATGATACAAAGCTGAGCATCAGACAAATTTTAATTTTGCTGACAATTTAATTTTTCAGAAGATACGAGAAGCAAAATGTAGAACCCCCACTTAATCTGACCAGAGGTAAGTGTTTAGTGTTCTGAAGATAAAGATACTAGAAGTAAGAATTGCCCAGTTACAGAACCCTCTACTATCTGTGCCGTCTATTTAAGCCTTGCTGCTGCAAAAGCAGATTTTAACGTGTATAGTAGCCATGAGTTTAATAATAAAAAATAAAAAAGTAAATATATATTCAAAAAATAGACAGAAACTCAAGAGATATGCTTCATTTGAACAATTCATATCATTAAATATTTTATTTCAAAATATCCACAAAATACATTTTTCAAAATAGTATGACTTAATTAAAATGGATTTTGTAGTTGAATAAAACACTTAACTATGCAATTTTGTATTGTTTTTATCACATAATGGAATCTGTAAAATTTTGTATTCTAACTTTTTTGCAGTCTGTAGTGGTTTACAGAAATAGGTACAAGAGGGTTTTTTATTAGATATTTTCTTCATTTACATTTCAAATGCTATCCACTTTCCTAGTTTCCTCTCTGAAAATCCCCTATACACCCCCCCCCACTTCTACCCTGTTTCCTAACCCACCCACTTCCTCTTCCTGGACCTGGCATTCCCCTATATTAGGGCATAGAATCTTTGCAAGACCAAGGGCCTTTCCTCCATAGCACTATATTTTATTGCATAAAATATATAAGCACTTTAGTTGGACAAAAGTAATCTAAGGTTTTTTACATACTTGTCTGTTGCTGTACACAAAACCATGACTGAAGCAGCTCAGAAAAAGAAGAGTTCAGAGTCCATTATAGCTGAAAGGCACAGTAGCAAGAAGCAGGCATGGCAGCAAAAATGGGAAGCTAAGACCTCACATCTTCAAATGCAAGAACGAAGGAGAAAATGTCAGCTGGGGTTGGAATGAGATGATACATACTCAAATCCTATTTGAGGTAGCAGACTTTCTCCAACAAAACCATGCTCCTAAGCCTCCAAACACTGCAACGAACTGGAGACCAAGTGCTCAGATATCTAATCTTGTGTAAGACATTCCCATGAAAATCACTACAGATTGAAATAAACTCAGAATATAATTGTTTACAGATTCCATTATGTACTAGCACCATACATACATGCATGGTTAAATGTTTTACTCAACTACTCTAGTATATTTTAATTAAGTCATACTAATATAGCAAGTCATAAAGTGAACATTGAAAAAAAAAAAAAGAATAAAACAAAATCTTAACCTTACCAGAAAGCACATAAAATATTTATGTAGGTGCAAAAATTATGTAAGTTATATCCTTTTAGTATCTCTATAATTTCTACACCTTTGTGTTCACTTATCACAGTGAACATATTATACCCATAATGGAAATGTAAAAGATTGTTTTAAAATTAGCCAAAATGTATGCATATTTAATAAAAGTATTATGTCTTGGTTTGATAAATGTATAATGACTTAATCAAGGAAAGTAATAGAGTATATTATGTGTTTCTCATATTATGAATGTTATGCTTACTTCCTGATAGCTCACTTCAATTAGAAAATTAACAAGACTGCATTCAGGAGCTAATGAGCATAATGATGGAATGCATGCTGGTTATATTAAAAAGAGCAGAGTTGATGCAGAAGGTGTCCTGGGGAGGGGAACAGGTGGGAGACTTGAGTTCAGGCCTTGGTCTGTCACACTTAGCCACCCCAGACCACTAACAGCTCATGGCAGATTTTATCGCTGGGCATTTGTGTGTATGGGGTGCAGGCAGTGGACTGTCATGCATAAAATGGGTCTACCGTCTCACGTAACCAGGTGTTTAAAAGATTATGAAACTCAAGACTAAGAAAGAGTATCTGTTAAATTGTGTGTAGGGATTTAATAAATGTTTAAAATATTTCTAAAAATATTACTAGCACAGGTGATCAGACTGCGTGTGTACACAAGCATTTACAGATTGTTCCTCTGTTGACTCCTAATCAAGACAAGATCACAACTTAAAGAATGTCCGACTTTCCACTTTACATTCTTTGTTACAGTGTAATGATATGAGGGAGAGGACTACATGCCGGAGTACAGGTCCCCTTCGGGAGGTTTGAGAATGTCTTTGTAGAGGCAGTTCTCTCTTTTCAACTTTTCTTAGGTTCTGGGTTCTGAGAATCCAAAAATACTGTTAGGTTTGTGAGGCAATTGTCTCTGCCCATGGATTCTCTCACCAGCCCATTGATCATTTAGCTTTGAAACTTGAAGAAGTACTATTAAAATTTGTATAGCTACATAGCATATACTGTTCTAAAAGGTATAGAGAAAAATAATGCGCTCAACTTTTGACTCTGCCTGAGGTGTGCGTTACAGAAGCAGCGGACACTAAGACATGCTGGAGGTGAGCAGGGCGAGGGAAGGGAGAAGTAAGGGGAGAAGGGAGGGAGTTTGAAATGAGGAGATACTGAGGAAGGGGTGAATAGAGACTAGGAAAAAGGGGAGAGAGGCAGAGACAGAACAGGGGAGGAAGAGACACAAGGAAGGCAAGAGAGAAGACACAGAGAGAAAGCCCAACCAATTTTTTTACCTATGAAATAGCAATCTAAAATGAATATTTCAAAAGAATTCACTAGGAAGGTTAGACTAACTCTCACTTTTTTGCATGGCAAGACTTTATGATTTTATATGAATCCTTAAATTGCCCCTCAGTGCCTAGATATGGTAAAAACATAAAAATGGGCACTGAGATTCCCATGTTCTCGGTGCCTGCACTGATTCCTTAACCCACCTGATAGTAAGGAGTTCTTGAAGCAATTGTGTTTTTGACTGATAAATATAAACCCATAAAGACTAAATAGAGAAATATCTGGTGCTCCATAGAATAAAGGTTCAAGTCCTTTTCCTAAAGCAGGTCGTGTCTCCATATCTGTGGTTGACTAAAGTGTTTTTGAGGCCCCGGAAATGCATTAGAAATCCCCAGGAATGGATTGGATCCTAGCAGAGAGCTGCATGGGACAGTCCTACTTCCAGGACTGTTAAATCAGTCCTGGGTTAATCCCTATATAATAGTGCTCTTTGATCCTACTGATTTTACAAAGTATCTAAATCAATTTGACCCACCAGCCCGTTGCAGTAAATCTTCTCCCAAATACGCCCGGCAATGAAAACACAACACAGTTAATATGATTACATTCTGTGCCCTAGATTGGGCAGATCTACCACTACACTAGCATCTGCCCCAGCTTATGAGACCCCTTAGAACTTGTGGTTTCTCCAGGCCATGTGCTTCTGCTCTGCTTTTCTCCTTCTTCCTCCTCCTGTGTCCTCTCCCTCTTCCATTTTCTCCTTCTTTTCTCCCAGTCCTTCTGCTCCACCTTCTCTTTTATCTGCCCAGTCATAGGCTCTCCTTTATTTTACAAATTAAGGTGGGAAGCAGGTTTACAGGAAATCACCTGAGTGTTGTCTCATTCCTTATTCACAACCACTCACAGGAGAACAGAATTAACATCAAATATAATTAGCTTCAGGGCTATCCACAACATCAGGCATCTTTCTTTGTGTTTCTTTACCAAACTATGAGACATGAGACACAGACATCTGTGATATTGAAGCCAATGGTTTGCTCATAAACTCTTAATGGTCCAGCAGATGACATAATCAACTTAGGAGTCCATCAGAAGCCAATGTCTGTATAAGGAAGAGGAACTAGAAAATGTCAAGTATGGCACCCTTAATGCCAATCAATGTTTGGAAAGCCAGAGGGTTCAGGAGAAACAAGCAGACAATTAGCAACTACAGACCAAGTCCAAGTCAGAAACCACAGGTATGATGAAGTGAATCATCTAAGTCCCACTTGGTAGGACTATGACCTTCCCTTACAGTTGTGTTTGAAGCGTCTTACTCCAGGGCAATCCATAACTAATTTGTGAACAGATACCAACATGACTTATCTTTAGCAATGATGTTTCCATACATCTTCTTACAGTGTTTATAACATTCCCTTAGTGAAAATAGCATTCTTTCTTTTACAGAAAAAAGATTTCTAAATGAATTACAGATACTCGAAATAAGGATTTAAACAGCAAAAACTAAAGCACAAAGTAATTTTAATGGCAACCCCAGAGTGTTGGTTCAAACATGACTGCAAATCACAAGACCAAAGGGCCCTTCTCTTCTAAAATTTACTCCAAGATCCAACTCTGAGGAAAACACATACCTATATATGTTTAATTAGATGTTCTAGATGTGCTAAAGCAGTGTATTTAGCAGGTATCCATAAAGTGTGCATAAAATTAATTTAATGTCAATCAACTGAAGTAGCAATGAGACGTATTGTATTTTAGAGCCACAATGTTCTCACAACTCAGGCACTGATGTCTATTATATATAAACTGTTCTGTGGCAACTCATCTCTACTTCCTAAGACACAACTTCTTATCCTTAGAAGACTAGCTAATTCTCTTTCTTGAATTGTGTCAGAGTGAGCAAGTTGGCTTGCAGGTTTTACCCAAAATAGGGGGGAGTAAAGGATTCCATCTGGCTTTGGACATTAGAACAGATCTTAGTGTAGGGCTGCTCCCTTCTATATACCCTATACTCTTTGCTGCCCTTTTTGAAGTACATCTGAGACATATGTGTTTCCTTGCCCAAATAAAGTTTTCACTCTTTCCTCCTGAGGTCTGGCCACTTTGCCACAATCCTGCACAGTAGAACTTTTTAGAAGCAGAACCAACCCCCTAACGACCATGCCTCCCCTCTCCACTCTACTAATCTCTTCTGTACTACTCAATATTAGTGTTTTATAGACAAGAGAAAGTCTCCTTCCTGGTTTATTTCTTCTAGACGTGGGTATCTACCACATAATCCCAACACACACACACACACACCCTTGCAAACATAGCCACTCCAGATGTCACACACACACACACACACACACACACACACACACACACATACACACAAGCACACACAACTAAAACAACTCAATGAAGCAACAAGCAACCTAAACATGTTTTTAGGTATTTTTGGAAAGTTGAAGGAAATAGATAATACAGAAGAAGAATTGAAAATCATATTGAAGCAGTATCAAATTAAGAAAAAAGTAAAAATTCTGATCTCAGAGAATAGAGCATAACCTCAAGTCTTAAGATTCCTCCTTTCTACCATACTCTACACACCCAGTCACTCACCATGTGTGCTCTCTGAGTCACCCCACACACATAGTAGATTGGTTGCTCATCACCTGAGGATACACTCCACTAAATACAGGGACTGGCCACTGTGAGTAGACTACTTGTAAAAGTGGCCAGTGAAACAGATTCCAAAGAGAAGGAGAATATAAGCAGGAAGGAACTAAGGAGGAAAGATGAAAGGGAGATAGGAGTGAGGGAAGGGAGGGGAATGAGGGGAGGGAAGTGGAAGGAGGGAGGAGAGGGAGGGAGGGGAGGAGAGGGAAGGAGGGAGGGAGGGAGGCAGGCAAGGAGGGAGGGGAGGGAGGGAGCTAAAGTGGGAGGGAGGGGGACAGAAGGAGGGGAAGAGCAGGAGGGCAGAAAAATAAGAGGGAGAAAAGAGGAAAAAATAATACTTCCCAGACAGCAAGACAATAAATTTGGAATGTCCATTATTTTTAAATTCTGAAACAAGCATACTTTGGAATTGTCACAAAAGAAACAGAAATGTCTGTGTTATGATGCTTATGTTACTTTCATGTGCCCAGCACAATGACACTGGTATAGTCTTCATCATACCGACAATGCAATTAATAATTGTTATGAAGTGACATCTCATTTCTAAGATTTTGAAATATTAATTTAGCTTCAATTTCAGAAACCAAGCAATTAAGAAAGAAAATAAAAACAGCATAGGATGCTACCTTGTCAAACTCTAATCGATGCTTTTATTTCTAAAGGAGAGACACAGCATCACTGTGGAGGAAAGAAGACAATCCTGTCAACATATGCACGTGTGGAATGGGTTTTGTCCTAATTTTCATCTCTTTTACTTGATATATCAGTTACTTTCTAATTGTATTTCTTTAATTTTTCCAAAGGCAGGGAAAATGCAAACGAATTTTAAAATATGTGCACCACTAGGTGGCACCAAATAGCCATAATTCATAAGTCCTTTCAAAAAATTTCATATTTCAAGCTAACAGTTATAAGCCCTTTCTTACAAAAAGCATTTGTATAAATGAATCCAACCATTTTTATTTTAGCATTCAGTAATAAAGAATGCAAATGTCTTGTAAATAAACAAAGAACATTCTTTTTTTGGCTGAATTGAAATGTCCTTGTGTGGTCTGTTAATAAAACCAGGTTAACATTCCTTGTTGAATTTAACAATACAACATTCTTTTCTCTAGCTGAACTGTCACAATTATAGTAGATAGTTTTTCTTGCTTTTATGTAAGAAGAGTTAAAGTGGACCATTCTAGAAATGTTGCTTTTGTATTCTAAGGTCTGGTTTCACTGTAAAGGGCTCCTATCCTGAGAGAACGTCCCTTTAACTTAATAGTGATGTTCTCCGTCCAAAGTTGCATTTGGATTATGGTATAGGTGCTGTGCGGGAGCTTCGACTCACTTCCTACACTTGTAAATCACCCTCCAAAATACAAGACTTATTACACTACTTCAAGTTTTGTCACCTCCAGGTTTGACTACTGCCATGTCCTCTACCTCGGTTGACAGAGAAAGAACCCCAGAATATTCAGCAAGTAAAGAATCTGACAGCTTGTCTGTTTAGCAATGCCAGCCACACAGAGTACATTATACAGAGGCTCAGTGCATAGCTCTGACTTCCAACGATCCTTCTAGGTATTCATTTTAATTTATAACACTCCCCACTGCCAAGGACTTTTATGTAAGTTATTTCAGGCCTCCATCCTTTATTCTGAAAGTTAAGGTAAACCACCAGATACTTCTTAGGTGCAAAAATAAACTCAGAAGTTTGAGGTCCTTCATGCTATGATCCAATCTCATTTATGGTTTGAAAAACAAAAACTAATTATGTAAAGATATGATTTCCTCAAAAATATGGATCCTCATTTTAGATTTTAGGAGCAGTGTGCATGTCTGTAGAAGGAGATGTGGTCTAGAAGAACAACATGTCAGGCCATCTTGCCTGTTGACAGAACAATATTTTCGTAACAGAAAACTAAATAAGACTACTTGAATATTACAGGCTGGTAAGATCCAGCTTCAGTGTATCACAGTTGGGTGACATTACCTTTCAGGAAATATGTGTTAAATATTGACTAAAATTAAGATTTTTGTATTTCAGGAAACTATACACAACTATGGTGTTATCATATAGACATCTCTATCAAATATCAGCCAAAAGTATTGATTGGCCAGCTTTTCATGACCAGTAGACCATATCTTTTAAGTCATTGTTCTAGTGGGATATGAAATGAAGGCACAAACAGGCAAGAGTTCAGATTTCCCTGGGTGCAAAGCAACCCTTCAGACTTAGAAAGTAAACTTGCCATGAATAAGTGTGGATAAAGAGAACTGAGCTACCATAACCTAACAGATACATATCATGTACCTACCGATGGCAATTTTCTCCGCTGGTACTGGGAATAGAAGAAAACAGGCAGCTTGCAATATGCTGTGCTGGATTAGTGCTTTTTCAGTGATGTGCCTTTCAAATGTCTTCTGTATCCTGAAAAAAAAAGGTAGGGATCTTGTTTTTCTTTGTCAGCAACCAGCATGTTTGGGGTGATCTAGTATGATTTTTTCCTTCCAGGCATTAATTAAAACTCTTAAGTTTATCAATTAAAATATAACTAAATATAACTTGGAAGGCTATAGGCAAGAAATGAAATTATCTATTACACATTTCTCGATTTTAATTATAGAAAACTTTCCTTTAATCAGAAGTAGTGACAGCAAACAGCCTGCTTAACAGTTATGCAGATAATCTTTACAAAGGCTATAATTTTAAAATTGAAAATTAAAATATGAATTCAAATGTCTCTTCTATACAGAAAAACGAATGTGCACTGATTTTCATAAATAAAAAGTAGCTTAAGTCATTGCATATTGAGACATTTATTGATCTACTCTGGTCACTATCATTCTTACTTATACATTTATTGGTACTAGTTGTTTTATCTTTTGTTTAAATACAGGTTTGTGACCTACGCCCAGATAGACCTCGCATCCAATGCTATTCCTGAGGCAGTGGCTCACAGTACTGGAGCATGCCCTGCAGAGCACGGTCCCTAGGGGCTCCTCATCAAAAGGGTGATGCCCCTTACGTTCCGGTTTGCTTCAGATCCTATATGCTTAAAAAGTCTTCTCAAAACAGCTGACCCTATAGAAAAAAGCAATTTGTTCTATTGCAAAGTAAATGGTCTCATTGTTAGGCTTCCTTTTACTGTCTTGTTTCACCTGCATGATAACAAACTGTCTGACGCCAAAATGGCAAACTTGATGTGTATTTGAGGGAGACACCGTAATCCATAATTTAAATATCTACATTTCATAAAACCGGTACCTATGTATTACTGTTGGTCTACTACAAACAATATGAAATTCTGATTTAAAGTATAACATGTATAATATGACTCAGAACTTTTCTTAAAAGTCTCAGGGTGGGCGAGGGGCAGTAGGTGGTATGTAAAGTGAGTAAGTTAAATAAAAAGCCTCAGGACTTTTCACCTTTATTTTCACCTTTTTCCAGCAACAAAGTGATGACACTATATATTTTTAAAAACAGTAGTATTTATTGATTTTTATGTTTTTCTCTGTTTGATTTATATGAAAAAATATGTTGTTTTAATCTCTATATTTCTGAATAATGGAGAAAATATTTATGTTTATTGCTGTCAAGGACTTAATAGATGTCCCACAAAGTCAAGTTTTGAGGTCAGCAGGGTTCTGGGAGGTGTGACATTTCTTAGGTGATGAGAACATGAGGTGGAATCCACTCCTGTAGAATAAATACTCTTAAAGGGAGACAAAAAACAAAACAAAACAAACAAACAAACAAACAAAAAACAGCTTTCTTGCATTTTGCTTCCCACATGAAGATACCATGAGAAGCAAACCTTATGAGAACCCTTCAGACTGCCATCCTGACTCTGGACTTCCAGCCTTCAGGACTCTGAGAATAACTTTCTATTGTTTACAAATGTAAACATGACCATGTCTCCTCCTTACCATATCAGGTCTATCTAGTATTCTTCCTAAATTTAGTTGTTTAGAGCTGTCCACTTAGGTTTAGATAGCCTGTCCTTACTTTTTTTTTTCCCAATTTTTTATTAGATATTTTCTTAATTTACATTTCAAATGCTATTCCGAAAGTCCCCCCCGCCCCCTCTGCTCCCCTGTCCACCCACTCCCACTTCTTGGCCCTGGCGTTCCCCTGTATTGGGGCATATAAAGATTGCAGTACCAAGGGGCCTCTCTTCCCAATGATGACCGACTAGGCCATCTTCTGCTACATATGGAGCTAGAGACACGAGTTCTGGGGGTTCTGGTTAGTTCATATTGTTGATCCTCTTCTTACTTTTAACTTAAAAAGGACTAATTTGCTCACTTAGCAGCCATAACTGCCTATAGCTCTTCATCTCTGGATAGGGCCTTGTGAGATTTCCCCCAACCCACTACATGTTAATTGGTATTAGAATGGCACACGTCTTGTTTAGATGACAATGTCATTAAGATTTTATAGATGCAGCTTGTTGTCATCTATGGAAATATTATCTTGTGGCAGAAGACATTCTGATTATGTGGCTTTTAACATATTTCTTTTGAATCTCAAGTAATGTCCCCTAAGCATCAAATGTAGGGGTTGTACTATGGATGGATCAATGAGAGACAAATATCCCATGGTGAGATGTGCTTCTGCAGTTTGACCAGTTGTGGATTTCTGTAATGTTCTCCAATTTAACTTGGGTCATGTTGTGACAGACTTTAAATATTTACTCTGTATGACATTCCTTTGTTAGGGAGACTATTTGCTACTTGCAAGTATTTTCACATTGTGTGTATGTGTGTGTATGTGTATGTGCATGTGTGTATGTACTTGTGTGCATGTGTATATGTGTGGATGTGTGTGTGTGCGTGTGTGTGTGTGTGTGTGTGTGCACATGAGTGCATAGGCATATATATGTATTTACCAGTGTATGTGTAAGGCTAGAAGACTGTATCAGGATCTTTCCCCAGCCTGAAATTTACAGACGTGGCTAGGCTCTCATGCCAGTGAAACCCAGGAGTCTGCCTCTCTCTACTTCTTCTCTACTGTGACTATGAGCATGTCCCACATGTCATGCTCTTTTACACAGTTTCTAGTGATTAAAGTCAGGACCTTATGCATTCCAGTCAACCCATTTCTTAACTGAATCATAGTCCTAGACCATTTTCACTCTTTTTATTATAACTTTTGATGAAGTTTTAAACCAAATGCTTCATTGGAATTTAAATTCTTTTTTTCTTTTTGAACATATGTATTATCATGTTTAAGGTATGCAGTAATTTATTTCAGTGAATGCTTTTTAAGTCATATTCTTATGATATTTGATCCACATTGAGTTAATTTCATACAATACTAGCTAAGAAATCTTAACTAAAATTTTCTGTGTTAAGTTATCCCATAATCCTTTGACCTGTTGTTTATTTCTCTTCATATTCTTGACAACTTTTCTAAAACCAACTGTGAATGAATGATTTACTTTTGAAATATTGATTTACTCCATTGGTTTGTTTATCTTTGCTTATGGAGGACCATTTTCTATTAATAAGGTAAATTTGTAGTGAATTTAGACATTATAAGTGTATTACTAACTTCACATGAATTGTTTTTTACATTGTTTTAGAAATAGACCATATTGAATCTAGATACATTATAATATTTTTTGTATACAACTTGTTTGTTCTTTTATGTAAATTTCTGCTTATTTCTTCCACAAATCAATATATGAGTATTGAATGGTGTTTTGGATTAATCATAAACTAGAAAATACTAGATTAAGAATATTTTTTCTTTATCATATAGAATTGTGATATAGTTATTTTAAATCACCAAACAAGTTACAGTTCCAAGATTCAATAAATGGAAGATATGACCAAAAATTACAGAACAAATTTGATTTTTTTTCTCAAAACACAGAGATTATTCTTTTGTGTTTTCTGATGATCTAATTGTTTTACTGAATATTTGATATTTGCAATTTCTGATCTTTGTTGGTAGATTTCCATTATAAAAAAAAGCGATAAAAGCTAAGGATTATTTTTGCAGGCTCATGATGATATGTTAAACTTAATAACAATTTTGAAATAATAGATGCTTTAAAACTATTTAATAGGTAATTAAGACATATATAGACTATTGTACATTAAATTCTCTCCTTAAAATATCTTGAAATTTCTCATTAAATTATTGAGAACTTATGTGCTTTCTACAATATTTATATTATTTAATTTTAGAAATGCAGCCTGGCCATGATCATTACTATTTGCATCAAACTGAAGCAAGGGGTTGTCCATTTTTGAGCTGTCATCCTAACCTTTTTAGGTGGAAGTTGATGCCATCAATGAGATGCATGGACTTTTTCTCCCTTAATTCATTTATTCACTTTGAATCCCAATAAAAAACCTCAAGCCCCCTCCTCCACCCCAGTACTAGTCTTACACAACCCTCTCCTTTCCCCCCTCTTCCTCTGAGAAGGGAAGGTCTTCCATGGGTACCAACCCACCCTAGCACATCAAGTCACAGCAGGACTAGGAACATACTCTCCCATTGAGGCCAGACAGAGCAGCCCAGAAGGGGATACAATGGCAAGCAACAGAGTCAGAGTCAGCCCTTGCTCCAATTGTTAGAGGATCCACATAGTGACCATGCTGTTCATCTGCTACATATGTGTAGGGGGCCTAGGTCCAGCCCACACATGCTCTGTGGTTGATGTTCCAGACTCTGTGAGCCCCTGTGGGCAGTAGTTAGTTGATTCTGTGGGGCTTCTTGTGTGCCTTGACCTGTCTGGCTCCTGCAATCCTTCCTCCCACCCTTCCATAAGACTCCTTGAGCTCCACATAATGTTTGGTTGTGGATCTTTGAATCGGTTTCCATACACTGCTGGATGAAGCCTTTCAGAGGACAGTTACACTAGGCTCCTGTCTGCAAGCATAGAGTATCATTAATAGTGGCAAGGTTTGTCTCTCTCCTGTGGAATGGATCTCACATTAGGCCAGGCATTCATTGGCAATCTCTGCTCTATATTTATCCCTGCATATCTTGTAGTCAGGACAGATTATAGGTAGGTTTTGTGGGGTTTTGGTGTTTGCCTCTCTCCCTCTAGCAGAAGTCCTACCTGGCTACATCAGCCTTTATATTCCCAGATGCTAGGAGTCTCATGTTTGGTCACCCCCTAGACACCCAGGAGACTTCACATCTAAGATTGATTCACCAAGTCTATCTGACAAAGGGCTATTATCTAAAATATATAACGAACAATAGACACCAAAAAAACAAGTAACCCAATTAAAAAATTTGGGACAAAACTAAATAGACTTTTCAACAGAGGAATACCTAATGGTAGAAAAGGACTTAAAGAAATGTTCAATGTTGTTAGTCATCAGGGAAATGCAAATCAAAACAACTCTGAGATTCTATCTTATACCAGTCAGAATGGCTAAGATGAGAAACTCAAGTAATGCTTTTCCAGCAATGACAACTTTCCTAGGAGAACATACCTTTTGCAAAGGACCTCCTTTACCATGCTCTAGGAGAGGAGAAGAGGAAATACAAGAAAAAATGCCTAGTGCAGAACCCCAATTCTTACATTATGGATGAGAAATGACCAGGATGCTATAAAACCACTACTATAAAAGACCCTAATTCAAGATGAGTGGAAACAATCCCAATAAACATATTTTGAGAAAAAAAGTCTCAAGTGCCAACATGTGCTGGCAAGAATGTGCTGACAGCACAAACTTGTATAACTACTTTGGGAATCAACTAGGTTGCTTTTCAGAAATGTGGGGACTAGCTATATCACTCAAGAACCCAGTTATATCACTCCTGGGTAAATACCCAAAAGATGTTCTACCATACCACAAGTATGCTTGCTCAACTATGTTCATAACAACTTTATTCTTAATAGCCTAAAACTAGAAACAATCTAGATGTTCTTCAACTTAAGAATGGATGAAGATAGCTTTCTTCTCTCTGCCAAGTGGGACTGAGGTGTCCTCACTTGGGCACTTCATCTTGTTGACCTTTTTGAGTTCTGTTGACTGTAACTTGGGTATTGTGCACTTTTTTTTTTTTTTGGCTAATATCCACTTATTAGTGACTACATACCATGAATGTCCTTTTGGGTATGGGTTACCTCACTCAGGAAGATATTTTAGAAAATATCTTCCTAACTAGAGTTCCATCTGTTTGCCTGCAAAACTCAGGATGTCCTCTTTCTTAATAGCTGAGTAGTATTCCATTGTGTAAATGAACCACATTTTCTGTATCCATTCTTCTCTCCTCAGACATCTGGATTGTTTCCAGGTTCTGCCTATCACAAATAAGGCTGCTATGAACATATTGGAACATATGCCCCTGTGGCATGGTGGGACATCTTTTGGACACATTCCCAAGAGGGATAGAGCTGGGTCTTCAGGTAGATTTATTTCCTGTTTTCTGAGGAACCTCCAGCAATGGAGAAATGTTCCTCTTTTTCCATATCCACTCCAACATGTGTTGTCACCTGAGAAGGTGATCACAATTGGAGAGGGAGGGAAGGACCCGAGAAGGAAAGGGGATGGGGAGGAGAGGGAAACCTGATCTGGTTTGGGGTGAAGGAAAAGGGCTGAAACCCTGAGGGTCAGCAGAAAGGATGGAAACAGGCAACCAACCTCAAGAGATAGGAGGTTAGGGGGACCCTTCAGGATGCAACAGAGACCTGGAAGGTGAGAGACTCTCAGGACTCAAATGGAGAGACCTTAGATTAAATGCCTGAAGGTAGGGAGGGGAAACTTATAAAGCCTACCTCAAGCAGGAAGACAGGGCACCAAGTGAGGGATTGAGTTGTCATCCTACGGTCACAACTCTGACCCTGTCTGAAAGAATTAAAAGGATAGAAACAGAGAGGAGCCTGAGGAAAGTGACAGTCCCAAAGTGGGATCCAGTTCAAGGAGAAACCCTAAGAAATGACACTAGTACTGTAGCTATGGAGTGCTCACAAAAAGGGACCTATCATGACTGCCCTCTGAAAGACCCAACAAAGCAGCTGAAAGAATCAGAGGCAGATATTTGCTCCCAACCAATGGACAGAAGCAACTGTTCCTCTATGTTGAATTTGGGAAGGCTGGAAGAAGATGAGAAGGGTAAACCTGTAGAAGTACCAGCAGTCTCAATTAATCTGGACCCCCAAGATCACTCAAACATTGGACCACCAAACAGGCAGCAGACACCAGCTGATATGAGGTCCCAACACACATACAGTAGAGGACTTCTAGGTCTGTGTTCATTCAGAAATGATGCACCTAACCCTCAAGAGACTGGAGGCCCCACGGAGTTTAGAGGTAAGGTGGGGTAGAGAGTGGGATAAAGGTCGTTAGGGAGGAGGTGTGGGATATGCAACAGTCAGAGGGGTGGATGGGGAGGGTAAAATATGGAATGTAAAAGAAAATAAATTAATAAAAAAATAAAAAAGAATGAATGAAGATAATGTGGTACATTACATAGTGGAACACTACTCAGCTATTAAAACAAAGACATCAAGCAACTTCTAGGCAAATGGATCGAACTAGAAAAGATGTTGCCAGATGAGGCAACCCAGAGCCAGGAAAACACATATGGTATGTACTTACATATATATATATATATATATATATATACATATATATATATATATATATATATATTAATCATAAAGTACAGGAAAGCCTTGTTACAATCTACAGAACCAAAGAAGCTAAGTAACAAAAGAGGCCCCAATGGAAGATGCTTGAATCTGACTAAGAAAGGACAATAAAATAAGAGGTGGATGGAGAGAGAACTGGGTCAGAAAGGAGAGGTACCAGACTTGAGATCAGGTAGGGGTGTGTGTGTGTGTGTGTGTGTGTGTGTGTGTCCCAGCAAGAAGGCTGGGAAGAAGAAGGGACATGGAGGACTTCTGATTACATTAGAGAGAGAAATCCTATTTTGGAGAGCAGCCTCTGCTTAGAAAGTCCTAATCAAGCCTGAGCAGAAGAAAGTACAGAAATGTCTATGATCTCCTAATCACTCTGTTTTAGCACATGCAAGTTTTAGTACAAGAAAACAAAGTTCATATCCTAATCATTTGTGCTTTCACAAAATATATCATGATGTATAAGTTCATAACATGAAATAGTCATTCATAGCCACTTATGTCTCTAAGTCTAATGCTTAAAGTGTTTTAAATACAGGATCATTTTTTAACTAAGTATCTCATGTGTATGTGTGTGTGTGTGTGTGTGTGTGTGTGTGTGTGTGTGTATGTGTGTGTGTGTGTTCATGTGTGTTTGTGTGTTTTCTAGGTACCAGTTATAAAAATACTGGACACAGCAAAGTATATTTCTCCGATAATGTGATTTAAATGAAGGTAATAAACTCATGTTTGTTAAAATTATTATATAGGCTTATTAATACATATATCAGAAAATGTCAACAGTAGTAGTATGATCATTTAAGTGTTTAAAAAAGACAAGGTTGCATTGAGAACAAAAAAAATAAATGCATTTTATCCATCTTAAAATTATTTTATGTTGCTCATTTCTGCATATTATTGTACCCAATTAGAGACACCAAAAATATGTTTTCAAATTAAATAGGACAGGATAGAACAGGAAGGATGTCATGCAAGAAAAGACAGAAAGAACTGGTGAATTTTAGAATGCAAAGGAGATTGCAAAAAAGAGAGCAATGAAATTGAATTTAGATATTTTCCATATTATCAGAAAATTCCAAAAACAGTTTTTTATTTCTAAAAAAAAAAAATGAAAGTAAGAATGTGGGGAGAGAAATTCTTTATTTGAATTGTAGTACGCCACACAGTAAATGCTGTTTTATAAATGTTTAGATAATTTACATGTCTTCTGAGAATCTTTAGTTTTTATTATAATATGAGAGATTATATATATATATATATATATATATATATATATATATATATATATATATATATATGCGTGTGTGTAAAAATTAATGTCATGTTATACTTAGGATGGAACTAAATAGTTGGTACATCCACTTTAAATTCAATTCTGTGGTAAGAGTATTTGGAAAGTTATCCTCTTAACAACTTCATACAATATCATTAACAACAGTTAACATGCTGTGCAAAAGTCTCCAAAAACACCTTTCTTCAATGATCAAATAACTGATCATTTGTGTTAGAGGTCAAGAAACTAGAACGTGGCCTTGAGTCCCGCTGAGTGTGAAGATTGAGAGAGAGGCTTTCCTTGCTCATCTCACAGCTAGTGCTGTTTCATAAGCAAGTTTCTGTCTCCTGATATTTTGTTTATTATAAAATGCACTTTTCATCGATTGTCATATTTTCTGTTGCTATGCAGGATACCTGATGCAAGCAATAGCAATGGTTGGTTGTTTTGACTCACGTTCTCATAGGCGTCAGTCCTCAGCTCTATACTCCCATCCTGTTGTGACATCGCAGCACACTAACATAAGTGACTTATCTTTAGTCAGTCAGCATGGAAGATTGCGCAATAAGCTAAAGATAAGAAACTCCCCAAAGCAGCATGCCTTCAACTGAGTTCTGCTTCTCCAATTTTTCTCACTTCCCAACAGCTCATCTAATTATGAGCCCAACAGTGATTTAGCGCAGAATGAGGTTAGAGCCCTGTTACTTGACACCTCCCACAAACTCATCTTTAATCACTGATTCACTGAGAACCATTCTTGCAATGTGAACCTCATGAGAACAAGATGACAGTAAGCCACTACCTGAACTGTCCCATCTGCTAAAGTAGTGGTCTTCTCATGATAAAAACTAAGCGAAGAAGAACTCGAGGTGTTTTGTCTTTTTTTTTTTTTTTTAATTTGTTTGTTTATTTTTTGTTATTGTTGTTTTAGATTTAGTTTTTATGGTGTGAAAGAAACTTGCATTATATGTGAGTCTAGGTGACTGCAAGGCTCAGTGAGTTAGGAAAGTGTAGTTGACAACACCTTGTCTGACTGATAGGAACTACACATGTTGGTGAAATTTACATCACCGAATTAGCATATTATCACCTGTAAGAGATCCTGAATCTTCAGGATCAGAAAGTCTGTTAATAAGTTTAAAAGACCTTAAAATAGAATGAGAGTTCAGTAACACATCAAAGGGAATTAAGGGAATCCTCACAAAGAAACCGGTTTAGATTTAACTAGGGTCACTTCATGTAAAGCGCTTTGCCAATTCTATTATTTTTTATATTTTCCAAAATTAAACTTGTCTTATGAAAACAAGTCTGAATATTTCAAGTCCAATATGAATGATTATTACTTTCTGTAAATGGTAGACTCATAAAATTACAACTTTTAATGCCTAATTTTATAATACTTTTTAAAATAGAACACACATGGCATGTGTTATTCATTTGTTTATGAGAAATTAATACCTACATACAAGTAAATATAATCATATTTCCTTCATATTTCCTATCCACTTCCTGCTCTTTTTTCTTTGCATGTTTATTCTCACTTTAGTGGGGTTGGTTTGTTTGTTTGTTTGTTTGTTTATATTCCATGAAAACCAGCTATTGCTTCCCATCTGTGCATGGGCATGGGGCCATCTACTTGAAAGTGGAAACCTACCAGTGCCCAGGGGCTCAAAAAAACATTATCTTTCCCATAGAAACATTCAAACATCTCCTAGGCCTGCAGGATCATCTACGATTCTTTTTTTTTCTTCCACTTTTTATTAGATAATTTCTTCATTTACATTTCAAATGCTATCCCGGAAAGTCCCCTATACCCTCCCCCACCCTGCTCCCCAATCCACCTACTCCTGCTTTCTGGCCCTGGCATTCCCCTGTACTGCATATAATCTTCATAAGACCAAGGGCCTCTCCTCCAATTGATGGCCAACTAGGCCATATTGCCTCTGGCTCTTCCACTCCAGCAATGTTCCCTGAGGCTTGGTCATGGAAAGGCTGATATAAATGTCCTGTTTATGGCTGAGCATTGATTTATTTTTCTTAGCACTTTTTCAGTAATGCATTTCTCCTCTGACTGTTCCTCACTGCAGAAAGAGGCTTCTTTAACAAATGTTCATAGTATCTTACATCTCTAAACAGAAACAAAATATTTAGAAATAATTTGCCAGCACAACCATTTATCAAGATAACAAAAGCCAGTTTTATCCTAGAGTCAGTGATCTTCCTACTCTATCATTATTGCAACAGGAAGCACATCTCACTTGGCTACCACAATTGCACAATGCAGGTTCCAGTGCTGAATAAGACTACTGGCATGCTCTCTCTATCAAAACCATGCAGAACCCCTTACAAAAGAAAGCCAGCAGGAGGAAAGATGTTTCCTGATTGTTTTAGGATTCTCTATGCCCTGCAGCTGAGGTGTGAGATATCTTCCTTTCTCAGTCTTCTATTGTGGTAATGGAGGGTAAGCAAAGCAATGGTGATAACTTTCTTAGAGGTTTCTGGGATATCCCTGACAAAGACCCCATGAGGTGACATATCACACCTTCTACCATCATTTCCATTTTAAAACCCATCACTTCTGAGACTGGGGACATGACACATTTAACTTTCCTGCCATTGACCAGCAATGAGTAATTTTTTTTTTTTTTCTGCATTAAGAAAATAAAGTCCCAGATGCCAAGAACCCAAGAGGTTCCCAGGACCCAACAAGGAGGACATTAACCAAAATACCCAAAAAGGGGAAAGAGAACCTGTAGATACAATATCAAGTGGATAGGTACTCCCCCTGGTTAAGGTGTGGGGCCACTCACCCACCTTAAAAATATTAATCTATAATTCTTCCTGTCAAAAGGAAATACAGGGACAAAGAGTGGAGCAGAGAAGGAGCTGAAGGGGTCTGCCACCCTATCGGTAGAACAATATGAACTAGCTGGTACCCCCAGAGCTCGTGTCTCTAGCTGCATATGTAGCAAAGGATGGCCTAGTTGGCCATCATTGGGAAGAGATACCCTTTGGTCTTGCAAACTTTATATGCCCCAATACAAGGGAGTGCCAGGTCCAAGAAGTGGGAGTGAGTGTGTATGGGAGCAGGGCGGGGGAGTGGTATAGAGGACCTTTGGGATAGCATTTGAAATGTAAATGAAAAAAATATCTAGTAAAAATTGAAAAAAATAAAAGAAGTTAAAAAAAAAAGAGTAGAGCAGAGAATGAAGAAAAAGCCATCCAGAGACTGCCCCACCTAGGGATCCATCCCACCTACTGACAACAAACCTAGACACTATTCCTACGCCAGGAAGTGCTTACTGACAGGAGGCCAGTATAGCTGTCCCCTGAGCGGCTCTGCCAGAACCCGACCCATACAGATGCGGATGTACACAGATTGGACTGAACATGGGACCCCCAATGGAGAAGTTAGGGCAAGGATTGGAGAAGCTGAAGGGGTTTGCAACCCCATAGGAAGAACAACAGTATCAACCAACCAGACACCCCAAAGTTCCCAGGAATTAAACCACCAACCAAAGAGTACCAATGGCTCCAACTGGGTATGTAGCAGAGCATTGCCATCCGGGCCATCACTGGTCCTGTGGAGGCTCCACGCCCCAGGGTAGGGGAATACTAGGGAGCTGAGGCAGGAGTGTGTGGGCAGGTGTGGGAGCACCATCATAGAGGCAGGGAAGACAGGACAGGAAGGGGATAGGCGGCATGTGGAGGGGAAACTGGGAAGGAGGATAACATTTGAAATGTAAATAAATAAAATGAGTAGTAAATATGAAAAAAGAATGAAAGGAAAAAATATATAAAAACAAAGAACATTTTTATAAGTGTCTCTTTTAGGTTCACAAACTTAATGTATTCCTTTTAAATTTCATTTTAAGTGTGTTGTGTGTTGAATTCAAAATAGTTTTCAAAGCCATTTAAACAAATTTAGGTATACAATTTAGCCCTAAGTTTTTACTGTTAAGAATTTCTTGCTGTACTGTTGAGGTTCTGTGAGATTTCCCCTTTGCATGCTCGTACAGGCACGGGAGGAATACTGAGAGGAAGTCCTCCTTATTATGGACTTTAAGTAAGACTTACAAAACTTAAGACTCACTTAGCTGAGGAGATTGCACTTAACCATTGCCTAAAGTGACTTGGTCTTTACAATTTCATAAAATTAGTAATGCTAGTTAGAAAAATTTGAGTGCTGTAAAAAGGTAAAATGAAGGCAGTTTCCCTTTAGTTCCACTTTAGTTTGAAATCTGCCATTAAAGAGGTCAACCAAAATCTAAATGAATATTAATTTAATAATTAAAAAGTTAAATAGGAAGGAGGGAAACCCACCAGAAAGGCTTTCAATTCATTTTTTTTTGTACTTTCTCCCGTTCTCCAAACTTTAATTTGTGAGGACATTTTTCATCATACTTTCAAATTAGCCTAGATTCTATAAATTTTTCACTTTCATTAATTTTGCCTTCAAGGTATACAGCAGCCAAATATTTCATGTAACAATTTTGTACCATCAATTCCCATAGAATAAAAGAAAAATAATGTCCTAAACCTACCAAATGAATAGATATCATGCTTCAGCAAATTAAAAAAAAAATTCTGGCAGAATAATTAGCAGTGTAGCATGATAAAAATATTGAAGTATAAAAACAATGTTCTCATTATCAATATTCATGCTTAAGAAATAACTTAACACATATAAAATAATGTTAATGTGAAGATAGTTCCGCCAATACAAGTAGCACCAGGGTACACATACGTAGAAGCTAGAAACATTGCCAGTGGAACATTTAAAACTATGTGTTGTTAACTGACACCTCTGCTAGGTCATGCAAATATACTGATAAATAAAACAATCTCTGAGTTACAAAGGTTACTTTGCAACAAAGAATAGGCAGAAAGTAGATGGTTTCTAACAATGCTTCTCACCTGTTGTCTTACGGTTTTATTGATAAGAAGAGACACAATGTCCATGGAAATTCTTACAAAGGAAAACATTTAATTGGGATAGCTTAGAGTTCAGAGGTTTAGTCCAGTATAGTCATGGCAGGTGTACTGGCTAGGTTTGTGTCAACTTGACACAGCTGGAATTATCACAGAAAAAGGAGTTTCAGTTGGGGAAATGCCTCCATGAGATCTAGCTGTGAGGCATTTTCTCAATTAGTGATCAAGGGCCCCTTGTGGGTGGGACCATCTCTGGGCTGGCAGTCTTGGGTTCTATAAGAGAGCAGGCTGAGCAAGCCA
>LR749828.1:909921-1001132 GCA_902729485.2 Mus minutoides | reverse complement strand
TATCAGGTCCCTTTCAGCATTATCTTGCTGGCATATGCTATAGTGTTTATTTTGGTGGCTGATTATGGGAAGGATCCCTGGCAGCCGCCGTCACTGGTTGGTCCATCCTTTTGATTCAGCTTCACACATGATCTCTGTAACTCCTTCAGTGTGTGCTTTGTTCTTAATTCTAGGAAGGGGCAAAGAGACCACATTTTGAGCTTCATTCTTCTTGAGATTCTACTCTTATTCAGACAACCACACCTACGTTCAACAGACTAGCAATCTCTGTACAATAAGTAAAAAGATGTGTAAATTCTGATTACATACAAGACTTAGAGAATACAATTCTCTACAGATAAAATGGTGCTTCAATTTCAGGTAATGCTTGGTAAGTGAAATCTATGAATAGAGAGGCTATTCATTAATTCATTAGAAAGATTGTCATGCTGTGTAACACAGGAAGGTACCAAATGACTTAAAAATGGTGTTCTATTTTTGTTTGTTTGTTGAGATGAGACTTTCCCTAATAATAAAATATAAAAGAATTTTATCTTGCCAAGACACAACTAAATATGCTGTGGAGTTTACAGCGAAAATAGGTAACACCTACAGGCTGGAATCAGTCAGGAGAGAACACAGAGAATATGAGTGAGTATTCCACACAGAGAATACACATAGCTCTTGCTATAGGTTAGATCTGCAGTGTCTTTGAGGGTCATGTGCTAAATTACCAGCCCTTCCTGGTGGGAACAAATGGACTTAGGATGTTAAGAACCTATCGTTGATGTAACTACCAGGATTCTGGTTTCCACATTTCTGACAATAACGAAAGCAGCTTTTCTCTGGGAGATACTCCCAATTATACTGCCCTGCATTGCCATTAGGTCCAAAGTTGGAAGTTATTGGGTGATGGACTGAAACCTTCTAAATCAGTGGTTCTCAACCTTCCTAACACTGTAAACTTTATTCTAGTTTCTCATGATGTGATGACCCTCAACCATAAAATTATTTTCATTGCTAGTTTATGACTCTAATTTTGCTACAGTTATGAATTGTAATGTAAAGGTATGTGTTTTACAATGGCTTTAGGTAAGCCCTGTGAAAGGGTCATTCAATCCAAATTTGACCCTAAAGTGTATGTGACCACATGTTGAAAACCATGGTCCTAAATTTTGAGCCAAAATAAATATATTTGATCAATCAGGTGTCCTGTATGTTCATAATACTAAGAAAAATCTGACTAACATCGCTCCTTATGAGGAAGGAAATGAAGATTAACACTGTAACCTTATTTTTCCTGGTATTGCAATGAATCTGGCTTTCCAAATCTTGCCTTGTAACCTTGATTTATTATAATAAACTTTGTCATTATGTATAAATAGGTTTTGAGAAGTGTGGGTACCAGCTGCCCATCATATGGTATTAGGATAAGGCTACCTACATACAATAGTCCTTAGGTAATTATTAGCCACACAGAAAGACCAGCAATGTAATAGTTTATAGACTTTAAGTCAAATAATATGAGTCCAATTTGAAATTAAGAGCAACCATGTCTTTTGAACAACTATTGGGCACATAATAGTCATGTGAGTCTATTGTCACATTTGCACACACTGATTCCAGGGCACTGTATAATAATAGTTGCTTAGAACTCTTCTGGTCTCTAACTAATCATTCCATTCCTTATACTGGTTTTAACAGGCATCTTTCTCTCTTTGTAAACCATAGTCAATAAATATTTAACTTTGATGGAAATCCTGGTTCTATTAGTAATTTATCAATTTGGAGGATGATTGCAAAGTATCACTTTATAATTAAAAAAAAATAAAAGCTATACTGGTAACAGTGGCTTGATGTAACAATGTAACCATGTAGCTGGTACTAAGGCTTTACAGTTGGTTTTCATGAAGTGGCATTCCCAAGAACAAGCCTGAACTACTTAATTGTGTCGTTTGGGAAGAAGACTTATGGCAGATGAGGAAAATGATGTTTGAGTTCACAATGGTCAGAGTTTTCTACCATACAGAATGGTAGCTGTGCTGTGATACAGGTTTTAAAAAAGCAGTGGATGAAATTTCAGAATTGCAAGAGGATGGATACTTCTTTAAACGCTTAAAGAAGTGGTCTCTCCCAGAGAAGTACAAATCCATGAGTTATCCGGCATTAAGCAGTCAGCTCTGAAAACACACATGCAAATAACATAATATATATTGGAGAAGTTACACTAAGGAAAGTATGCATGTATGTATGATTATGCATATATATGCATACAATTGATATACATGCAATATTAATTAGTGAAAAGGACGCCAAAAATGCAGAAAATGGGCAGGGTTATATAGAAGGGTTTGAAGGAAGGAAGGTGAAGTGATTGGAAAAGAATATGGGAGTTCAGTAGGGTAGCAACCATAAAATATTAACTACAAAGTAGGATGAATATGTCAGGTACTGATAAAGTCATAATGACTGCCGAAGTTCAGCAGTCATTTGGGTACGATGCACCAATGTGAAAATTTTCATGCCTCCAAAATTTAAACTTTCTAAATAAATCTGCTGGGGTGACTTCAAAGCAAAGGCAACAATAATAGTGGGAGACTTCAACACCCCACTACAACCAATGGATAGGTCATTGAAACAGAAACTAAACAGAGACACAATGAAACTGACATGCTATGAAACAAATGGATTTAACAGGTATCTACAGAACATTTCACACACCAAAACAAAATAATGTACCTTCTTCTTAGCACTGCATTGAACCGTCTCCAAAACTGACCATATGATCATACACAAAACAAACCTCAATAGACACAAGATTGACCATATAATCACACACAAAACAAGCCTCAATAGACACAAGATTGAAATAATCCCTAGCTTTTTATCAGAGCATGAAGGACTAAGGCTGGACTTCAAAAACAACAAAACAACAGGAAGCCCACATACAAATGGAAGATGAACAACTATCTACTCAATGATGACTTGGTTAGGGAAAAAATAAAGAAAAAACTTAAAGACTTTTTAGAATTTAATGAAAATGAAGACATGACATACCCAAACTTATGGGACATAATGAAAGCAGTCTTAATAGGAAAGAAGCACTAAATGCCTTCATTAAGAAATTGGAGAGATCCTATGCTAGCAACTTAGCAGTACACCTGAAACCTGTAAAACAAAAAGAAACAAACATACTCATGAGAAGTAGAAGCCGGAAATAGTCAAACATAGAATTGAAATCAACAAATAAGAAACAAAGATAATAATATAAAGAATTAATAAAATCAAGATCTGGTTCTTAAAAAAAATCACCAAGATAGATTAAACCCTTAGTCAAGCTAACAAAAATGTACAGAGACATCCAAGTTAAAATCAGAAATGAAAAGGGAGACATAACAACAGAAACTGAAGAAATTTAAAAATTCATCAGATCTTACTTAACAAATTCCTATAATGACAAAACTTGAAAATCTAGATGAAATGGATGATTTCCTAGAGATACCATTACCAAAGTTAAAGCAAGATCAGGTAAACCATCTAAATAGTTCCATAGCTCCCAGGGAAATAGAAAATTTAAAAATCTCTCAACCATAAAAAGCCATGGCCAGATGGTTTTAGTGCAGAATCCTACCAGACCTTCAAAGAAGAGCTAGTATAAAGCTTCTTAAAAGTTTCTACAAAAAGAAACAGATGGAATACTACCTAATACATTCTATGAGGCTACAGTTATTCTGATATCTAAACCTCACAAAGATCCCAACAAAGAAAGACTACGTGTGATCAATAAAATTCTCAGGAAACAAATCCAAGAACACATCAAAAACACCATTCACCACAATCAAGTAGGCTTCATCCCAGGGATGCATGGATAGTTCATTATACAATTATCCGCCAATATAATCTGGTATATAAAATACACACAAAAAATTTTTTTTTAAAAATCACATGACCATTTCATTGGAAGCCGAAAACACATTTGATAAAATCCAACACCACTTTATGTTAAAAGTACTGGAAATATTAAAAATTCAAGGCACATTTCTAAGCATAATAAAAGCAAAACATAAAGAACCAATAAGTAACATCAAATTAAAGAAGAAACTTGAAGCAATCCCATTAAAACAAGGCACAAAACAAGGCTGGCCACTATCTTCCTATATATTCAATATTATTACTTGAAGTTCTAGCTAGAGCAATAAAACAACAAAGGGACATTATAGGAATACAAATTGGTAAGGAGGAAGTCAAGGTATCACTATTTGAAGATGACATGATAGTATACATAAGTGGCCTGCAAAACTCTATCAGAGAATTCCTACAGCTGATAAACTACTTCAACATAGTGGCGAAATGTAAAATTAACTCAAAGAAAGCCTTTATATAAATAAAAAATGAGCTGAAAAATTTCAGAGGAATAATATTTCACAATATCCAGAAGTAATATAAATTATTTTGGTATAATACTAACCAAACAAGTGAAAAATCTGAATGACAAGGTTGTCAAAACCCTAAAGAAAGAAATTAAAGAGCTCAGAAGATGGAAAGATCTCCCAGGCTCATGGAATAGTATGATTAACATAGTGAAAAAGACAATCTTACCAAATCAGTCTACAGATTCAAAGCAACTTACAACAAAATTCCAACAAAATGTATTACATATGTGGAAAGATCAATTTTCAACTGCATATGGAAAAATACATTTAGCCAAAACAATTCTGAACAATAAAGAACATCTGGAGGAATCACCATCCCTGTTGCAAACTGGACTGTAGAGCAATAATAATAAAAACTACATTGTACTGATACAGAGAAAGATGGATCCATCAATGGTATAGACTCAAAGACTCAGAAATAAGCTCACATACCTATGGACACTTGATATTTGAGAAAAAAAGCCAAAACCATTCTGTGGAAAAAAGAAAGTATCTTCAACAATGGTGCTGATCTAACTGATGGTCTGCATGTACAGGAATGTAAATTGACCCATATTTATCACTATGTACTTAGCTGCAGTCCAAGTCAATGACCTCAGCATAAAACCAGATATACTGAGTGATAGAAGAGAAAGTGGGAAATAGCCTCAAATGCATTGACACAGGAGAAAAATTGCTGAACAGATCACTAATGGATCAAGATCTAAGATCAAGAATTGAGAAATGGGACCTTATGAACCTGAAAAGCTTCTGTAAAGCAAAGGACACTGTCAATAGGACTAAACAGCAACCTGCAGGTTGGGAAAAGATTGTCACTAACCTTACATCTAATAGTGAGATAATATTCAAAATATATGAAGAACTCAAGCAGTGAGAGTCTACAAAACCAAATAACTCAACTAAAATATATGATACAGACCTAAACAGAGAATTCTCAACAAAGGAAACTTTCATGGCCCAGAAGCATATAAAAAACTATTCCAAATCTTTAGTCATCAATGAAATGCAAATCAAAACAACCCTGAGATTCTACCTTACACCAGTCAGAATGACTAAGATTAAGAACTTGAGCAATATCACTAGATGCCTAGGATGTGGAGAAAGGGAAGCACTGCTCCACTGCTGGTGGGATTGCAAACTGGTACAACCACCCTGGATATCAATCTGGGCGTTTTTCAGAAAATTGAAAATAGTTCTACCTGAAGACCCAACTATACCAATCATGGGAATATAAATAAAAGATGTTCCAAATTTAACAAGGAAATATGTTTCACTATGCCCATAGCAGCCTTATTCATAATAGCCAGAAATGGGAAGCCACCCAGATGACACTCAACTGAAGAATGGATATAGAAATGTGGTTCATTTACACTATTCATTTATACTATTAATTTACACTATTAAAAACAAGGATATCATGAAATTTGCAGGCAAATAGATGGAACTATATAGAAAATAGCATCCTAAATGAGAGTTAACCCAGATCTAAAAGGACATGCAGGGTATGAACTCACTGGTAAGTGGATATTTGCCAAAAAATATACAGACTACCAATGATACAACTCATAGATCCTGAGAAGTTAAACAAGAAGGAAGGCCCAACTAAGGATGCTTCAATCATACTTAGAAGGAGAAACAAAATAATCATGAGATGCATAGGGAGGGAAGGACTTAGGAGGGAGAATGAAAGGGAAGGGGAAGAGAAGATGGGATCAGGTATGGGGGGGAGGGGCCAAGACAGGAGAGAAGCCCAAAGGGACAGGAGAAGCAGCTGTGGGGGGTGGGGGACCTTGGAAACTCTAGAAACAAAGACATGGGATGGGGGATGCTCCCAGGACTTAATTTGGGTAACATTAGCCAAAATGTCCAATAGTGGGGATATGGAACCTGAAGTGACCACCCCTAGTAGTTAGAAAGGGCCCCAAGTAGAGGGACTCCAACCTACCTTCAAATTTTTTGGCTCAATTTGGTTCCTACCTAAAAGAAATGCTGAGACAAAATGAGAGCAGAGACTGAAGGAATGACGAAACAATGACAAGCCCAATTTGGGATCCATCGAATGGGTAGGCACCAAACCCTTTCACTATTACTGATGCTATGTTGTGCTTGCATGCAGGAGCCTAATGTGGTTTTCCTTTGAAACGCTCTACCAACAGCTGACTGAAACAGATGCAGGTACTTATAGCCAACCATTGGACTGAGGTTGGGGACCCCTATGAAATAGTTAGGGGAAGGATTGAAGGAGCTTAAGGGGATGGCAACCCATAGGAAGACCAACAGTGTTAACTAATCTGGATCTCTGGGAGCTTCCAAAGACTAAGTCACTAACCAAAAAAAAAAAAAAAAAAAAAAAAAAAAAAGAGCATAATACAGGGTCTGGTCCGAGGGCCTCTGGCACATATGTGGCAGAGGATTGCTTTGTCTGGCCTCAGTGGGAGAGGATGCACCTAATCATGTAGAAATTGGATGTCCCATGGAGGGGGGATACCTGGCAGGGCACCCTCTCAAAGGCAAAGGGGTAGTGGGATGTAGGGTAAGAACTCTGCAAGGGGGGAGGCAACATTTTGGATGTAAGTAAAAAAAATAATTAATTAATTATAAAGAAGAAATTTTCAGAAAGCTAATTTCGATCCTAACATTTTGTCAAGATAATGAAATGAATCAGGTCTTATTGACACCCACTGGATGCAGTTTCAGGAAAAAGAAATGATTCCTTAATAGAATTTTTTGACATGGAGCATGAATGTCCTGCATTTCCAAACCTGTTGGTGGCATCCCAGTGTACTATATCCAGCTTCAGAGGAGCAGATGGCGTAGCAATGGAAGTCTGAAAAGATAGTCCAGTGTTTAAACTGGCCTTGAGTAATGTTTGTGAAGTTTTCTGGAGAATAATTTCTATTCCTACTATTGCAAATAATATTTTATTTGTTATAGGTTATTAGTTATGTATGTTAAAGATAAATCAAAAACAATTTCCAAAGTCACAGTAAAGAGTACCTGGAGCCTCAGAAGTATCACCATCATGAACACCTTACTTTATACTACTAATGTGAACCAATATTTAAAGAAAAACTCATTGTGTGTGGTATATGTGTATATATGGTATATATGTCCATGTTTATGCATGTGTATGTTGTGGTAATCAAAATTCAGATCTTCATGCTTTTGTGGAAAGTACTTTCTCCCAGGACCCATTGCCCTAGACCAGTTTTGTGTACAATAACTGTGCGTCAAGCACAATCATACAGACTCAGGACCAAGTCAGACAATTTCTACTTTATGCCCTGCTTCTTTGGATGACTTGATCTATACACTAGGCCTTGAAGTTTACTAGTTCTATGAAT
Organism: Mus minutoides; assembly: GCA_902729485.2. Taxonomy (NCBI): domain Eukaryota; kingdom Metazoa; phylum Chordata; class Mammalia; order Rodentia; family Muridae; genus Mus; species Mus minutoides. Next base: position 993,376 of record LR749828.1, on the reverse strand, counting down.
TAACATAATGAATTTTGAATGTGGATTAGGGAACACACTGGTTTTATACTTTGTATCAAAAATGGAAAATATAACCATTAAATATATAGGTGGTCTTAACATCAGAATTCTTTGTTACTTTTTAAAATGTATATTAATACTTGTGTTATAACCTGTATTAAATTCTCAAGATAGATTATAGAATAAATTGTATTGAACAAATATTTTCATATTTGTAAAACCTCTAGTTAAAGGTATTCAGATGGTTTATAATAATACATTGTACTTTTAAGTGAACAAAAATTCTATTGCCCAAAATTCATAGAAAGTTTTGTCAGAACATACTCTACATCAATACGGTAAAAATGAAAAAGAAGAATTCAACTTCATTTAAAGTGAATTGATTGAGAGTATTCCAGGTTTATGAGAAAATTTATTTCTGTGACAGTAGTGTGTGTGTGTGTGTGTGTGTGTGTGTGTGTGTGTGTGTGTGTGCATGTGTTTGAGTTTGTAAGTATGTGTGTAGTTAAATAGAAACTATATCAGAGCATACTGTATATGGAGTCCTAAGGTTTGGTTTTAGTAATCAACTGTAACATTCGTTTATAATGAGGGTGATTCTCGGGCAAAGTTAGTTTACTTAGTTAACTAGGTATGCATCTGCTCTTCCAATTATCAACAAGTCTCCACTACTATATCAAAGCAGCTTTTGTGATGAGAATCGCCTGTGGAACTGTAATATATGAAAGTGTTCTAACCGGTAGCGCATTATTTACTTGATTTTCCCTGTGAAGCCCTTGAGTGCTTCACTCACATTCTACTGAGAAATCTGCAGTGTTTATCTTCACTTCTCAAGGGCAAAGAAGCAAAGGTACTATCTTTAACTTTCTTTAATATTCTATGCCTTATTCTAAAAAAAAAGTGTCATTATATAATCCTTTGTAAGTTTTACTCAGTTTTTGTTTTCTAATAAGCTTGGCTGACAATTTCGCACAGGTATGTAATGCATTTTCTCTTGCGACCCTATGGTCTCCATCCCCATCCTTTACTTTCCCTACAAGTTTTTTTCCACATTCATATCTTGTCATTTGGTTTCTGACACACTGTCTTTAACTAGGACAATCTGTGTGGCCACAGGGTTTGAATCAGCCATTGGATCATTGTTGACCTCCTCATCTCGTGATTTTCTTATTAATGTGAATCTCTTCGTCTTAAGACAACTTCAGTGAATTGTGGCTTTCGTCTGCATTGAAACAGCATTGAAGATTCTGCATTGAAGATATTTGTCCTCTCACTATTTTAAATATTGTATTGAGTGACTGCTATCCATTCATTAAACACCTCATTCAATCTGTTATCTATTGGATCTTGTTTGAAATGGATGTGTCTTTGAGAAACATTTACAAATTTCCCCTACTCTGAAACAGTTTAAAGTTTAATAAGGAGAAACAACACAGGGAGATATTTTGGTCAGCATTGATTAAATACAATGATGCACTGAGAGTTGGGAGAGTTATTGAATTGACTGTGAAGGGAATATAAGTAGTGCTATCAGAGAGAAAAGATGAGGATGAGGAGGAGGCATATTGGGACAGAAGGGACACCAAGGACATGACAAATTCTGGGAACTGCAGGATAGTCATTCTGCAGAATAAGCAATTAGGGAAGGAAAAAGTAAAAGAACATGTCTCTTGTTCTAATGGACATAGCATAAGAAACATAATCATAATTTTAATAATTAGTAGTAATATCTAAGTGGTTTATTCATCAATAAAAGATTCTAAGAAATGTGTTGTTTCTCACTTGCCTTCAGACACTCATCTAGATGCTAACATACACATTCACATACGCATTCATGTGTGTGCACAAACACACATACAATACAGACACACAATACACCACATATGTAACACATATAACACACACAAACACACACACACACACACACACACACACACACACACACACACACACACACACACAAAGTCACACCTGTCCCAGAAGCCATCACTTCTTTGGCTGTGTACATTTGGCCTTAAGGACTCTGCAAAGGTAGGTTTGCCCTTCTGTTCCTCTGGCCCTTATAAGACTCTTGTCATTTGTCTCTTAAGAATGTATAATTACTTAATAAAAAGTCTCATCTTTGCTAGCAAAGCTTTGACCACTGATTACTACATATGTGAAGAACCGCACATTTATTATACAGACTGTTATGGTATACACACACACACACACACACACACACACACACACACACACATATGTGTGTGTTGTGTGTATGATAATATATAATATATTTTTATATTCTTAATTTTTCTTTATTTACATTTCAAATGTTATCCCCTTTCCTGGTTTCCCCTCTAAAAACCCCCTATTCCATTCCCCCTCCTCTGCTCCCCAATCCACCCACTACAGCTTACCTGTCTGGCATTCCTCTACGCTGGGGCATCAAGCCTTCACAAGGCCAAGGGCCTCTTCTCCCACTGATGACCAACAAGGACATCCTTCTGCTACATATGTGGCTGGAGCCATGGGTCCCTCCATGTGTACTCTTTGCTTGGTGGTTTAGTCCCTGGGAGCAGTGAGGGTACTGGTTGGTTCATACTGTTGTTCCTCCTATAGGGCTGCAAACCCCTTCAGCTTCTTGGGTCCTTTCTCTAGATCCTTTATTGGGGACCCTCTGCTCTGTCCAATGGTTGGCTGCAAGCATTCACCTCAGTATTTGTAAGGCACTGGCAGACCCTCTCAGGAAACAGCTATATCAGGCTCTTGTCAGCAAGCATTTGTTGGCATCCTCAATAGTGTCAGGGTTTGGTAATTGTATATGATATATAATATATTATTATGTTCTTTTATCATAATTACTCTTACCCTGGACATACCATATAACTCAGCAGAGATTAATTCTTTGATGATTCCTCCTTCAAGTACTGTCTCTGCCCAAAATATGTAATATTTTGGTTTTGGTTTCTTATATATTTTGTTAATTTCAAGGTTAATGAAATTTTACACATATCTTTTCTGATTCTCTTAATCTACTTCTAGTAGAATAAAAATGACCATTGCTTAGATATCAGTATATAAGAACTTTTTCCTATTATTAATGAAAATAATGCTAATATGGAAGATAGATTCTCCATTAAATTTTATATTTTCTTTGACTTTATACATTCCAGTTTTCAACTCCATCTAGTTTTTAAAAAGAATAAGATGATGATACTTATGTTCACATTGATTTTTCTTCTTTTTACTTGGTTGATTGTTCTTATTAACATTTTAATTGGATAATAATAAACCATAGGAATTGCTATTTTATCTCTGAGTAAAAATCATTGTGAGTGTGTGTGTGTGTGTGTGTGTGTGTGTGTGTGTGTTTATGACCTAAGAAAGATTACTTAATGGAGCTAAAGCATCATTCTTTGCAAATAGAAAATAAAATCTATTTTTGTATATTTTGGACAGATTAAGTGAAAAACAGTGTGTTTGTAATAGTTTACAATCTTGTAATAGTTACAATACTTGTTGCAATCTTCTTTTTCTTTTTCAATCAAATTAGGTGGCAAATTTAGATCCTAAGAATATAATTTGTAACTACATAGATTTTGATTATATTTAATATTAACCTTTTCAAATGATTGGAAAAAGAAAAAAATAACATTTTAGACTATATCCAATTGTTTTGAAGCAGGCAGCTATCAAAGGCCCATCCAGATGTATACCACATGAGTTGATGAAAATGTACATAGGAAGTTATGATAAAAGCTTTTCTCTTTAGTCTACCATATCTTAAATTCAAGGTTACCCTTTCACAGCTGGTATATATTAGACATAATGTTTTGAGTTCTACCAAAGGCGGTTGGCTTAAGAGTTCCAGAAAAGAACAAAATATTGAGGATACTTATCTTGAAACAGTTGAGTGGGGGACCTTTGCACTGAGTATTCCTGCTGCATGAAAGAACCACTGTAATCTGAAAAATAAAATAAAATAAATGAGGGGTAATATTTAACCTAAAATTTGGAACCTTTTTTGACTTGTAAAACATATTAGACATGAAAATTCCATCTTACCAGGTAGCGGTAATGGAAAAAAATATCACATTTTTTTGAAAAGTACTAGTGACAACAAAAAAGGCCTCAAATTAAAAAGAAACATAAGTTAGTACAAAGAGATCAGTGGAAAGTCTTACAGCAAACAATACTGCTTCCATATTTGCCATGACATCCTTTTGTCTACGTGCTAACATGATCCTAATTTGTCTGGCTTGGTTGACTCAGCTTCAACTGATGAAATATTACTTATCTAGGGAAAGCAGTCTTAGATTTTTCTCTGTTTTCAGTTATTGTCAAAGTATAGAGCAATGATACATGAAAGGAAGATTCTGGGAGCCCTGGTATAAAAATACCAAAAGATAAATAACACTTTGAAATAGCCTTATCCCATCCAACCCCTACCTTTTGTTTCATCTGGCATTTTCAGCTGATTTTCAACCATATATTCAGAAATGTAAGAATAATTGACATACCAAGGACAACTGAGCAAAAATGAAATTTATTTGTTTCATACATAACATGGCTAAGCTTCCAAATCAATAGTTATTAGTAACTATGTATTTTTACGATCATAATTCCCATTCCAACCCATTCCAACACCCCCAAATCTGAAGTATCTCAAATAGTATCAGTAAGAAAATAGTGAAAGGAATTGTATATTGTCTATACAAAGAAATACTATTTAGGATCCAATGGAATTATTGATTTGCCAAGGATAGAAAACCTTCAATTATTTTACCTCAATTATATCAGTGAAAGCCAAACTTTCTCCTTTCTTAATCATTTCTCTATCTATCTATCTATCTATCTATCTATCTATCTATCTATCTATCTACCTATCTATCTATCTATGCATGTGTTTAAACATGTGTATAGATACATTTTTTCATGCATATGAAGATCAGAGTTACATCATCAGATGTCTTCCTTACTTTCTATACACTTTCTTTTTTTTGAGAGGCTATTACTTTTGTTTGTTTGGTTTTTTTTTTTATTAGATATTTTCTTAATTTACATTTCAAATTTTATCCCAAAAGTTCCCTATACCCTACCCTCCCTCGCTCCCCTACCCACCCACTCCCACTTCGTGGCCTGGTGTTCCCCTGCATATAAAGATTGTAATACCAAGGGGCCTCTCTTCCCAATGATGGCCAACTAGGCCACCTTCTGCTACATATGCAGCTAGAGACATGAGCTCTGGGGGTTCTGGTTAGTTCATATTTTTGTTCCTCTTATAGGGTTGCAGACCCCTTCAGCTCCTTGGGTACTTTCTGTAGCCTCTCCATTGGGGGCCCTGTGTTCCATCTTATAGATGACTGTGAGCATCCACTTCTGTATTTTCCAGGCCCTGGCATAGCCTCATATGAGACAGCTATATCAGGGTCCCTTCAGCAAACTTGCTGTCCTACACAATAGTGTCTGGGTTTGGTGGCTGATTGCAGGATGGATCCCCAGCTGGGGTAGTCTCTGGATAGTTCATCCTTTTGTCTTAGCTCCAGACTTTGTATCTGTTGACTGCCTAGGCTAGCTGACCATTGAGCTCCAGGGACCCACCCGTTTCTACCTCTCATGCTTTGGGGTTAGAGACCTTCTCAGCTGTACCCAACTTGTTTTCTATGTACTGGGGGATGCAAACTAAAGACTTCCATTGCATATACCAACTAAGACATCTGTCTCTTATTATGTAGACAAAGCTCTATTCCAGAGGATAAAACAAAGAAATGGTTTTCACTATAGGGTTGTATACAAACAAAGATTGCTTTTTAAAATATTTTTATATTTTTAATATATTATTCTATTATTATTTTTATTATTATATATTATTTTATTATTATATTTTATTATTATTTTATATATTATTTTATATATTTTATATATTATTTTTAGATATTTATATATTATTTTTATATATTTTATATTTTTATATATTTTTATATATTTTATATATTTTATATTTTATATATTTTTATATTGTTTTTATACAAAGGTTGTTTGACAAACAAAGAGATCTTGTGAAAGTAAAAATATAAATCTATTGAAAAAGAGCAATGGATCAATATGAAGCGATTAACAGAACTCCTTTAGTTATGTACTTAATATATTTATTTACAATTATCAAATTTTTATATTATTTAAAATGGTAATCAAAAATAAAAAATAATAAGTTACTTTCTATTAGTCTGGTGAATATAAAGCATAATTTACAAAGGAATTAGATAGAAGGAGAAAATGTATTTTTTTAGAATACTAAAAATTCATTTCACACATAACCTTCTTGCACAATATTTATACTTAGATCAGTTTGTATCTTAATCAATTTAAAAATAATCAGAGATACAGTAAAATATATAATTTTAATAAGTAATAAAACTGGTAATATTTTGAGTCAAGCTTTTTTCCTTTTTTCAAAGTTATAGCAACTAAGTATAAAATTGAAACTAGAAAATAAAAAAATTCTGGAGAAAAAAATAAGAAAGTAGGAACTAACAGGATAAATCTCTCTATGAAACAAAATATAAATTTGTAAAGTATTAAATTTGCTGAGCTTCAGAAGCTGTGGTGACCAGGGTTTTGGCATATGGAGATCAGAGGGAAAAATTGTGGCAGCAGCACTGAAGAACAATGAGCAAATCTCACCATTGTCAGAAGCTGCCTGAGTCTCAGACTACCAGGTTCAGTATTGCTCAGTAGGTAAAGAGCTTGTCAAGGAAACAACAAACTCACCACTCTCCATCAATTGATGCCTCAAACTACACTTCAAAATTACTTGGAGAATTCTGTTATTAATCCTGACAAAGCTGTAGATTGGCAGTGAATCACACTATATGTGATAGGCTGGCTTTCAGTACATCAATGTGGAAACCTTTCACAATGTGGACATCATTACAGAATTATTGAGCATGAAAATTAACAAATATGTAATTATATAAACTGTGTCACCCAAAACTTCTGTGCATGCATATTTGGAGACATACAGTTCTTTGTGGTGAGGTATCTTCATTTCCCTAATATCCAAAGGCATGCTGGGAATGGTACATTCATATTCACCTTTTCTTTATGTACACCTAAAATTTTTACATTTTTAAAGCTTTAAATGCAAGTGAAAAGCATCAAATATAATGCTTTGTGATATATAGAATGTTGAGAAATTCACTTGTGTTTGTATTTCTGTACATTAGTTTTACACATATTACTTTCTGTATCGTATTTTTATGCATTGTTGAATTTTGTAGCAAAGAACATATGATCTACATACTCCAAATATGTACTGAGCTTCTAAATATATAGTTTTCTAACTATGGGCTATTCTATCACTAATAAATGGGCTTAATCACTAGCTTTTATCAGACTGAATTTCGGTATTCTAACAAACACTTGGTTTTATAATGCTATTAAAATGGAAAGGCAATGTTCCATTCTCCCGGGTCAAACAGCATTGGACCATAGAGACTTCATTGCATGTGAGTCCTTTTATGCAGATACTAGATCTGATTGCTATAATTCATGTTAATTATTCTATAATAATCCAATTATTCCCCTGGTTCTCTTACTCATAAACACCTGGTTGTAAATTTTACACACAGGTAAAATAAATAATACTAGCTTATTAATTTTTAAGTGTGATCAGTGTACATATGTCTCAGATTCACCCACCTGTCTTGCTATAGTTTTACAAATATTCAAATTAGGCAAGCATAATATGTTTATCCTGGTTACAATATGGTGTCTTTCACATGGTACAGAGTTAGTACTGATAAAGGGACTGAAGCCAGAATTGGGACTGTGATGGCTAGTGTTAATTGTCAACTTGACAGGATCTAGAATCCCTGGGACAGGCCTCTGGGCATGCTTGTGGGGGATTATCTTGATTTGCATTAATTGATGTGGGAGGACCCATCTTGGCTGTGGGCAGGACTGCTCCCTCAACAAGGGATCTTGGACTATATAAACAGGTAAAATGAACTGAACAGCATTACACATCTAGTGCTCTCTCATCCTGATTATGGATAACATGTGACCTGCTGCTTCAAGCTCCTCCCACTTAACTTTCCTTCCCTGACACACACTATACCATGAACTGTGAGCTAAAAGTAACCCCCTAAGCTTTCTCCCCTAAGCTCCTCCTTTTGTCAGAATGTTAATCACAGCCATGGGTGTGGCAGGTGTGGGGACTGAGTCAAGAACTTAGAAATTCACTTACATTATACTGCTGTAAGTCAATTAAACATTAAAAATAAAAATCAGAACATGAATGAACTGAACATGCAAAAATCTGATAAACATGCTAAAATAGATTTGTTATGGAATGATCACAGACACAGACTTTAAAAACAAATTATAGAAAAACACAGTACAAAATACAACCACGCACAGATTTAAAAATAAGGTAACTGTAAAATAACTTAGAAAAGCTATGGCATGTAAAATGCAAACACTAAAATATAAAGATTCCATATTTATAATACCTTCTAAACCAGATACAAATGATAGTATTAAGAAAATTCATACGTGACAGTTATATCAGGGTCCCTTCAGCAAACTCTTGCTGTCCTATGCAATAGTGTCTGGGTTTGCTGACTGGAACACAGGGCCCCCAATGGAGGAGCTAGAGAAAGTACCCCAGGAGCTGAAGGGGTCTGCAACCCTATAGGCGGAACAACAATATGAACTAACTAGTACCCCCAGAGCTCCTGTCTCTAGCTGCATATGTAGCAGAAGATAGCCTAGTCGGCCATCACTGGGAAGAGAGGCCCCTTGGTATTGCAAGGGGAACGCCAGGGACAAGAAGTGGGAGTGGGTGGGTAGGGGAGCAGGGCGGGGGGAGGCTAGAGAGAACTTTTGGGATAGCATTTGAAATGTAAATTAAGAAAATATCTAATAAAAAAAAAGAAAAAAAGAAAAATAAAATTCATGATATACATGGGAAGCATACCTAAATGCAAGCCAGGGACAAAAAGCAAGAAGTACATAAGTGAGCACTCAATAAGATTGGAGCAGGGATTGGAGATGTTCAGTGCGCTCCCACTAAGAATCGGGAAGAAAAGCATCCAACTGATGTCAAGGAAGGAATAATATGTGGAAAGGCCCAAGTTTACTTCTCTTGAAAAGGGACAAATATTTATTCTTTCTCTTGTGTTTCTTGCACTTAGATAAGCCTCAAACTTATCCAACTGTTTCAATAACATGTTTATATGATTTAATGTAATAGCACTATACATTCAGTAGAACTCAAATTCCAGAATTGTAATATTAGAAAATTGGAGTTTTAGCTTCTTTCTTCCTTGGGCTATATATGGTCTTTTATTCCTTTTTAATGCTTCAAAGCAGTAATGAGCCATAGAACGAAGCCCACCACCCAGACTCAAGGGTGAGCAATTGATCATCCATTGACTATTGTAGAGTGTTTGCATTCTTTCTCTCCCTCCCTCTCTCCCTTCCTTCTTCTTTTCTCCCTCCCTCCCTCTCTCCTCTCGCCCTCCCTCCCTGCTTCCTCCAGTACCTCCTTTCTTCCTTCCTTCCTTCCTTCCTTCCTTCCTTCCTTCCTTCCTTCCTTCCTTCCTTCCTTCCTTCCTTCCTTCCCTCCCTCCTCCCTCTCTTCCTTCCCACCTTCCCTCCTTTGTTTCTTTCTTTGTATTGTTTCTTGAGACAGAGGTTCTCATTGTTCTAACTGGCTCACAACCCTTGAGCCTCAGTTTCTGGCAAGCTGGGAAATACAGCTATGCACCACCACACTAGATAAACACTGTTTTCCTGATTCATTAATACTATCTTGGGATTAGTGTAAGAATAACTGTATAACAAACAATAACACTGTATCAGAGGATTACATATTGAATAGATAAAGCAGGGGTTTTCCTGCCTTTCTCAGATAAATCAACCAAACATCAAAAAAGAGAGCATTCAGTATATTTGAGTAATTCAGTTAACAAGTTCTGATTGGTGGGTATGTATCATTTATCACATTAACCTTCTCTATAATCATACATGAGATTTTTGTTTTAAAAAACACTTAAAAATATTCATGTGCTATATCACGAAGGAGAGATACCAGTAAATTATAAATAATAAGTAAGCAATGTTCTGCCAAAAAATTCAATAAAGCCATCAGAAACAAAATAAAAGTTTTAAAATACCAAATTCATAGAACTAAAGTAGCATTATAAGTGGCTTTTTGATTAAAATTTTCAAGAAAAGTAAAATGTTCTTTAAATCAAACAGAAATATCACACTTCCAAATATTTATTGGAACTGCTGATATCAATCTTGAAAATATATTTAAAACATGAAAAAGAATGGAGAGAGACACTTTGTAGCAATAAAAAGAACTTCATATCAAGAATATAAAAGAAATAATGAAAGTTTTCATTTAATTGCAGCCCTCTAAAAGATATAAGGCAATAGTAACACTTATGAAATTAAATAGGCACATTAATAATTATTAAAGAATATTTTAACACTCTGTCAGGAACTAATTTACATGATATTTGATGGATGAAATCATGGTTCAATCATACACTGTCATAGCTGGTGCTCATAAATTTTTGATAGACCTCTAGCTTTAATTACATATATGAACCTTTATGTCACATTTAAATAAAAATATGCATGCCAGTGTTAGCATGTGCATGTCTGGGACTGTACTATGTAAACAAACTGGGAAATACATGCTAAGATATAATGAATGACACTACCTTTTTTTATTTATTAGATATTTTCTTTATTTACATTTCAAATGCTATCCCAAAAGTTCCCTCTACCCTCCCCCCACCCTACTCCCCTATGCACCCACTCCCACTTCTTGGCTGGCCCTGGCGTTCCCCTGTACTGGGGCATATAAAGTTTGCAATACCAAGGGGCCTCTCTTCCCAGTGATTGCCGACTAGACCTATTTCTGCTACATGTGCAGCTAGAGACACCAGCTCTGGGGGTACTGGTCAGTTCATATTGTTTTTCCACCTATAGGGTTGCAGACCCCTTCAGCTCCTGGGCTTCTATCTCTAGCTTCACCATTAGGGACCATGTGTTACTGTGAGCATCTACTTCTGTATTTGCCAGGCACTGGCATAGCCTCATATGAGACAGCTATATCAGGGTCCCTTCAGTAACCTCTTGCTGGCATATGCAATCTTGTCTGGGTTTGGTGACTGATTATGGAATGGATCCCCGGGTAGGGTAGTCTCTGGATAGTCCATCTTGTAGTCTTAGCTCCAAACTTTGTCTCTGTAACTCCTTTCATGGATATTTTTTTCCCCTATTTTAAAGAGGAATAAAGTAACCACATGCTGGTCTTCTTGAAACTTTTTGTGTTTTGCAAATTGTATCTTGGGTATTCTAAGATTCTGGGCTAATATCCACTTATCAGTGAGTGCATATCTAGTGACTTATTTTGTCATTTGCTTACCTCACTAAGGATGATATCCTCCAGATACATCCATTTGCCCAAGAATTTCATAAATTCATTGATTTTAATAGCAGAATAGTACTCCATTGTGTAAATGTACCACATTTTCTGTATCCATTCTGTTGAGGGACAACTGCGTTCTTTCCAGCTTCTGGCTATTATAAATAAGGCTGCTATGAACATAGTGGAACATGTGTTCTTATTACCAGTTGGGACATCTTTTCAGGTGCTTATCAGCTACTTGATATTCCTCAGTTGAGAATTCTTTCTTTAGCTCTGTACCCCATTTTTAATTGGGTTATTTGAATTTCTGGAATCCAGCTTCTTGAGCTCTTTGTATATATTGGATATTAGTCCCCTATCAGATTTAGGATTGGTAAAAATCCTTTCCCAATCTGTTGGTGGCCCTTTTGCCCTACTGATAGTGTCTTGCCTTACAGAAGCTTTGCAATTTCATGAGATCCCATTTGCCAATTCTTGATCTTACAGCACAAGCCATTGTTGTTCTGTTTAGGAATTCTTCCACTGTGCCCATTTCTTTGTGGCTTTTCTCCACTTTTTCCTCTATTAATTTCAGTGTCTCTGGTTTTGTGTGGATGTCTTTGATCCACTTAGACTTAAGCTTTGTACAAGGAAATAAGAATGGATCAATTATGACACTACATTTTAAAGGTTAAAAATGTGTGTATTTGGAGAAGAAGATGTCAGATCACTTAAAGCTGAATTTACAGGAGTTATGAGACACCCCATATTTGTGCTTATATCAAGCTCTGGGTATCTGGAAGAACAACCCATATTCTTTAAAATTAAGTCATATTTCAAGCCAATAAATTTTAACATCTAAGCAACAGAACTGGGGTTAATCACTTTCTTTATATTTTGTTTCGTTATCTTTTTCCCAGTGATTGATTAAAAGTTAATTTATATAATCAGAAATTTAAACATGAGTAGCATTCATGTTTCAGGAGGAAAGTCATGACTATTTACATCTTTGAGCATGTTTTCTTTGAATTATATTTGTAATCCAATTAATACGATTAATTGGATTCCTTCTTTGCTCAATCTCTTTCTTACTGGGTTGGGGTCTAGCCTTTGACCTCTGAGTATTTCACACCAAGTTTGTGGATACATAGAAATGAAAAATCATTTAGTAACTGCCTGGGTGGGACACACCAAAACACTTGTGTCCCTTTGTTCAGTGAAGTCTACTCAGCACAATACACAAAGCCGTTCATTTCCAGGTTCATGGCTTTATTGGGCAATACATGTTCATATTGTTAATATGATGGAGCTAGTGTCACCGTGTTTTCTAGACTGCTTCCATCCATGTAAATGGCATGTAGAAACAAGTAGAATCGAGGTTAGTGTGTGTAGGAAAGTTTTATATGGTTTTCAATCCTACCTATAGGCATTAAAAATGGCCTACTTTGAACCGAGCAAGCAGTTATCTTCCCTGGTCCTAGTCAAGCCCTTATGTTCTCTTCCAATCCTTGGTCCAATTCATTGTTTTATACATTTAAAAATTAATGTTCTCCCTTTAAATAACTACATAGTAACATGAAGATCAAATACTTGGAGAGAGAATGTGTAAAGTACACTAGGTTTCATCCCAAACTTTTGTTTTAAAGATAGCATAACAAGCAAATGAAGAAATTGCACTAGCGTGCTGTGATATAGTTCTGTGACATTTGACCACATGTGAAAAACCTTATGAACATCAGGGAAGTCAATAACCAGAATGTCCCATCATAAGAGCTATATTTTGGGTACCCTTTTAGAGTTAGACCTATCCATATATTCAAAGATGTACAATGCCTAAAAACTGTTAAATTTTCCAAGATGTTCACAGTTTGGTTATTTGGGAATGCTATCTAAATGGTTACACTATGTAACTTCCTCATTACTCAACATAATATCCTTCATAAATTCAAGTAAGTAAATTCTGTTTTATTGTTGAATAGTATTTTGTGGTATAGATGTGTCATAGTTTGTTTAATCATTCATTTCTTAATAATTCTTTCATTAACATACCACTCAGTAAATCTGATTATATAATAATTCTAAACCACTCTAAATGAGATTAATATTTTTGTGATAATTTTTTTCATATCCATTGAAAAATAATCAAAAAACCAAATTTTCACAATTATCCAATTGTCTCTCTTCTTCTATAGTAACACTTTAAACACAACACACACAAACAGACACATATACACACCACTAAATAAAACTCTATAGCAGGTAAAATAAATGTAATACTACTTTGGTTTATGGCTACAATGGTAAAGATATTATTACTCAAATGCTTTACATTGAGCCTGTTTAATAAAATCACCATGTAGTCCATGTTTCATAAAACTCTCTGACACTTTTTCTCATAGTTGGTGTAATTCTGACAAGAAAACATGTAGGGTTGGCAATATAACTCAGAGAGTAAAGGTACCTGCTACCAAGCCCAACGACCCGAGTTTGAGAGCCACATTCTCTGACCTCTAGACCTTTGCCATGGCACATGGCACATGGTACATGGCACATAGACATACATACATACATACATACATACATACATACATACATACATACATATATACAGACAGACAGACAAATAGAAACACATGTGCATATATAATACACAAATAAATAAGAGTATAATAAAACAATTAACATTAGAAGAGATTTTTTTAAAAAATACATAAAATAAAAAATTCTTGCTATATTATAGATTCATTTCAAAATCATGTGGTCTTCTGAGTACTCTACAGAGTACAATAGAGTGAACATTTCTTACAGAATGTTAAAGCTAAGGGAACATTTGGAACTCATCCAAAAGAAACCTAAGCATAACTCTGTGCAACATCCGACGATGTTCTAAGGAAACACAGTTTGAAGATGAGCCTTAGAAGGGACCAGGAGTGGCAGGAATGCTTGGACATAGTGGCATTTGCATTTTCTTCAAGATTTTAATATTTAGCAATAAAGGACTCCATATAGTGGAACGAGTCCTTGACAAACTTGAGTGAGGTGAACTACAGAATGATCTCAGTGAGCCAGTGGAAAGTCAAGGATGTCTGGTGGGGGAGCTAAGAGTTCTATGTTGCATTGAACACCAGTCATGACAAGGAGGTCAAAAGCAAAGTCACCCAGCAGAAGTTTGGTTTCAGATCCTGCTTTACACAGACTGAGTTAGCACTAGTATAAGACTACAGCAAACAAACAGGGTTATAGATAAAACTTTCCTTTTATACCAGAAGAATGACAATTTCATGTGAAGATAGCATGTCACACTCCAGTGTAGGCTACAAACTTCCACTGGCAAACTGTTCAACATAGAGTCAAGACAACTCTGAGCATATTCACTTACAAATCTATATGATATTGCAAAGAGCTTGGAGAGCCAAACATGTTAGAACACTGGGTCCTTGACTACCCACAATGTGAAGACTCCAAGAAATGCCACTTCATGAATAAAATCCATACCTTAATCTCTCCTTGGGAAGAACCTTAGATTACGTGGCCTCTAAACTTGCATCTAGCCAGAATATTATATTTTTAAGGTATTAAATATTGACAGACAAATAACGTGGACTCAATAAACATTTGCTGATTGAATGTAAGTTAACTCAATTCGGGAAGTAACCGGTCTATATTTCATGATTGCACTTTATCTAATTCTCACACTTGAACAGCTGTTCACTTCCTGTACTTTGAAATTCTCACATTTGTGTACCACATTTCCCTGATTGAAGTTTATAAGGTAGAGTTCATCTTACAAACCATATTGCAGAGGTCAGATAGCCTCAAATGGTTACTTTAAGTAACTGTTTGCCCACAAAGTAATCTTTTTCACCAATATTATCCTTAAACATAGAAATTTAGGTCATTTATGAAATAAATTATCTGAACCTGATTGTATATGGGATTATGCAATAACTTACATGGGGTTTTGCCTAACAGATCTTCAATTTATTTTTTCTTGCAAAGACACTTTGTGATTTATGATCCTTAATGACCTACTTATTTGAAGGAAAAAAAAAAACCATAGACAGAATCAATGAGTTTTCTTCAATTGGTTAAAATATCATACGTTTCTTTCACCGGTTCAGACATCTTTGTCTTTGATCCTGATTCACAGAATATAGTGAGGAGGTGGAAAAGAGAATTGTTATAGAAGATGAATCAACAACATGATGGACAAAGGATCATAGATGTAATGAAAAGAATTTTTAACTTCAAAAATAACTCAGAAAATGTAAGAATCTTTGGATAAGGAAATGAACTCTCACTTTGGCATAAATTTCTGTGTCTAACACATTATAGATTCTGACGACAGGCCATATTTACTTATGATCATGAAAACCCTACAATATTGTCTCAAAGATTTCTGAAGCAAAGTCTACAAGGCATTCGGTTTCCATTAATTCTTCTGAGACTTTAATCAAAATAACTAATATTTAGCAAAACACATATATTCATTGTATGATATAGCTTATGTGCCAATTTTTACATATTAGATTCTTTAAATTCACAAGACACTATAGTTATTTTTAAAAATGGATGATATAGTCAATATTATCATAATCCAGATATGGTTGTGCATGAGTTAAACTTTTAAGGAATTAACTGGGCATAGAACTGTCAACAATGTAAAGGGAGAAATCATAGCTATTAATAGGTTAAGCAACAATTTTTTCTAGTATTTGTACTTTAATTCAATAAACACACACACAAATCTGTTGATTCTTTTCCCTCAACTCATTTAGAACTTTGTCTGACCTTCTCTAGTCAAGTACTGTAACTGTGCTCTAACCTAATTAGGAAAGCCTCAAGAGACAATGGGAATTTCTTGTGATTAAGTAGAAAGTGAGAAGCCTGTCGTACTTTCTTACAGGTTTTCAAAGTTTCATTTACCTGAAACAAGATGGAAAATGCTCAAACAATGATCTTGTTCAAAGGAATCACAGATTAAATATGGTTGTTCTTGTATGATTTTTTGGTAGGTTTATGTAAGAAATTGCCAAGTTAAAACAAGCTATGTGTAAATGAGTTCTATAAACAAGAAATTCATGCGATCAGAAACAGTGACCTGCCAGTTAATTATGTATGCATTGTATGCAGAAATCCTGCACATAATCTGTATTTCTACTGGTTTTAGTAAAAAAATAAAAGGGAAAGGTTAAAATGTAATTTTACCTTTTAGCTTATGCTCTGGGCTTGGAGGAAACTCAGTATCATTATGTTTACCAGGAATAATTCTGAAAGACTCAGAGGTCACTGTCTTTTCAAACATTGGTTTAAAAATAGTTATTTGATAAATTACTTTTTCTTTGAATGAAATTAGTCTTCTTTGGTATTAATTTGAAAGAAAGTGGACAACCTGAAATACTCCTCCTGAAACTTAGCCTTTCAGACCACAGTTGAATTAGGTAATTGTTATTTTGTGACAATTTTCCAATATGTCAGCTTAATCCAAACCACACACCAATTAACAATTTATGACACTTCCATATTCAGGAACAGGTTGCCTGATGACTCTTTTTAATTTTTTTTTTTCATGAAAGTGCTGTCAACTTGTTACACAAGGCTGCAGTCATCTCAAGAAGCCAAGTTGGAATGGCTGAGAAGCACTTGAAAAAATGCTCAACATCCTTAATCATCAGGGAAATGCAGATCAAAACAACCCTGAGATTCCACCTCACACCAGTAAGAATGGCTAAGATCAAAAATTCAGGTGACAACAGATGCTGGCGTGGATGTGGAGAAAGGGGAACACTCCTCCATTGTTGGTGGGAATGCAAGCTGGTTCAANGGCCATCAGTGGGAAGAGAGGCCCCTTGGTTATGCAGACTTTATATGCCCCAATACAGGGGAACGCCGGGGCCAGGGGGTGGGAGCGGGTGGGTAGGGTAGCAGGGCCGGGAGGGGGGAGGATATAGGGAACTTTCTGGATAACACTTGAAATGTAAATGAAGAAAATATCTAATAAAAGTTGAAAAAAAAAAAAAAAGCCAAGTTGGGGACAGAAGGATCTAAGACCCACTTTACAAATACCAGTAAGTAAGACCTAAATTCCTCCTTGAATTTTGCCAGATTTCAATTCCTCAGTATTTCAGATTGTCCATAAGGCTGTGCATGTAGGATCACTTCCCAGAGTGTGTGAGGATGGAGAGGCCAGATAACCATCTTTTATAAATGCAGTGTCATACTATCCTATGAAATGTTACTGCTTGTCACACAGGCTAATTGTGGAGCAACATGGTTGTTAAAAATACAACCACTCTTGGAGAGAAGAATCTTGTTAAGTCAAGTTAATAGGTATCACAACCATAGGTTTCTTTGATGTCTTCTTTTGGTAACTTTGTATGGTATTGTTCTACCATATAATATTACAAAAGCATTTTTTTCTGCCACCAACTATGATGTGAGTACTATCTTAATGACTAGATCCTATTATATACTGTTTATATTCTAAATTCTTTGCAAATAATATGTTATTGCAAATAATTTGGTGACTGCCTTTAACAAAACTCTTCAATTTGCATTGATAATCTAGTTACAGGATTCATTCTGAAAGCTTAACTGAATTCCCAAGCCTTTTCCTAATTGAGATATATAAATAAATTCATGAGGGTGGTATAAAAGTTTTAGTTTCTCTGCTTCTTCATGAGTTTTATACTCAATTTGCCTCTTTCTCTCTCTTTCTCTCTTTCTCTGTCTCTCTGTCTCTGTATCTCTCTCTCGCTCTCTCTCTCTCCAACCTCCATACATAGCTGGAAGAGAGAAAGAACTTGGTCATGACAGGAATGCTTAGAAAGTTGGTGACTGAATGGTGACTGAGATGTTTTCTAGAGCAGTCTTTATAGAGGAGAGAGTGATGAAAGTGGAGGGACCTTTGGACATTTGAAGCCAAGGAAGGAAATTAGCTCTTCAATTAAAATCCAGACTGGTTTGTGCAGTCCAAGTCTACATTGTAGAAAACACTGCTTAGAAGAAAGATAAGGAAGAGGAAGACAGGAGGAGAAATACAGGAGAAAGGAAGGAAAGGACAAAGGAAGGAGGGTGTTAGAAATGGGGGAGGGAAGGAAAAAGCGAGGGAAGGAGGAGGAAGAAAGGGAGAGAAGGAGAGAAGAAAGGAACAAGGGAGGAAGGGAAGATTAGAGGAAAATTAGCATACACTTTGACAGAAGAGAAGAAGTGAGTCATGGAAGAAATTGGGAAATAAAACTTTCTCAGAGAGATTGAAAAAAGATACTGAGAAGGAAACTTGGTGACTGCCTTCCTACCTTCCAGAACATTATTTATTCATTTTGTTTTGGTGTTCTTGGTCCTTTTGCTTCTGTTTATTTTCTTTTTTCAGTTCCTATCTTAAACTTAATTTCCTGTGGCAAGAGAATGGCAAACTGTAAACCATCTTGATAAACATATTCTGTGTGTAAGGGTAACACGAGACAACTCAGGTGATTTGCTGAATCTCTTTCTAGGTGTTAAACGCACCATGGTCTTTGATATAAGCTCATTTATCACAAGTTTATGATGTTCATGGTCTGGAGGATGCTGCTTAGTTACAGTTATTTGAGGAATTTCAAGGTTTTCAAAGCTGTATTCATAGATCTCTTTGTAAATTATCAATACAGCTCCCCCCCCACACACACACACACCTGGCTATGAGCTCTTTTACTACAGCCTTAAGAAATATTATCCCTTGTTTTATACTAGAGCTACCTCTGTATAATGGTTTATTGAAATTCATGCTTTATTGAAATAATCCACTTATGTGTTTTATTTCTCTCACTTGAACATAAGTTCTGTGCAGGGACATAATCTTATACATCTTTAATTCTCAAAATGACTACTACCATGGGTGGCATATAAATATTTGTTGAGCCATTAAATGATGCAGTTGAGAATTTGAATGCAGATTTAATACACTTTGCATCTAACTACTAAGTTCTTTAATATGAAAAATAATGTAAATCTGCAGCCCTAACTAACATTTTAACCAGATGTTTGGATAGCAAAGAGATTTGCTGAAAAAGATATATATTAGAAATATGACAATATTCTATTGGGATATATTTAAGATCTAGGATGTATTTGGGAAAATGATTTTCTTTAACTCAAGAAATTAAGCATATACTTACTGTGTGGATTAACTACAACCAGATAAAATCTTAATATTTGACATTATTGGCTGTAGTGAACTTTTGCTTATTTGAAATGATCAGCATTTTAGAAAACAATGATAATGGATTGGAAAAGAAGACAGGGAACATAGGGTAGATGGGTAGAGCATTGTCAACTGTCATCCAGTGAGAAATCCTGAGGTTGCATGGTAAGGAAGGCAAAGACTGTGGGAGATGCCGATGGAAGATGAGCAAAGATGGATGCTGCTTTGATATGAAAATGCAGGGAAGATGGCATGCATGAATTGATGATGTAAGATGTAGCTGGAAAAGAAGAAAAGAGGGCAAACTGATACCTTTCTACCCATTCAAATGGTGTGCTTTTAAAGACCTGTTGAATAAACAGAATTGGTTATTAGGTAGAAAATATCTGTGGTCAAGTTGTGATTCTGAAGGCAATGATGAAGACCAGACAGAAAGTAGAAAAGGACAGAATAAGGAAAGGTGGGGGGGGGGGGCTGGGGGAGGATTAAAAGTAAGGTAAAGAAAGGGAAGAGAAGGCAGCTACCAATGCACTTTTACATAACACTCTTGCTATTGACCACTTCAGAGTATTATTTGGAGAAACTTTCACAATTACTAGAGCCATCTGGCTATCCAGCCAGATATAAAGCTACAAGTCCCCTTGTTGTGGGACTTGAGAGAGTTCTTATAGCTTTAAAAGGCTAGGACCAAGTTTTGTACCATGTCTTGTTAACCTTTATTCCTTAAAAGTTAGTGAAGAGAAGCTTATGTGATTCTCTTAAATAACCCTAAAGATATCAAGTTGATTTTATGTCTGTCACCATCAGTTTCCTAGCAGAAACAATAGCACTGTTAGGAGTAATGGACTTCCTTTCTCTGCTAATAAAGTCCTCCTACTAATTGGCATTTAAAGCAGCAAATCATCAGGCTTTCCGTCTCACATACATTACAAGGGATATCACAAGAACTGTTTCCATTTTCAGTATTGCAATGAAATCCAAAGGAAGTGCCAACATTGAGCCCCACCAGTTTTAATAGATTAATAATAAAAAGTCTTGTTCTTTCTCTTTTATTTTGATAATACAATAATTATATGCCATCACATGTATATACCCCCCCCCCAAAAAAAAACTAAAAATAAAATAAATTCTTTCAAGACAGGTTTTTCTGTGTAGCTCTGGATGTCCTGGAACTCACTCTGTAGATCAGACTGGCCACAAACTCACAAAGATCCTCCTGACTCTGCCTCCTGAGTGCTGGCTTTAAAGCTGACCATCACCACCACCTAGTTAAGTTTCAAATATTTTATTTTTGTTTAGGTGTGTGTGTGTGTGTGTGTGTGTGTATACACATGTGTGTGTGTGTGTACACATGTGTGGAGGTGACCAAAGGAGCCAAAAGAGGGTGTTGGATCATTTTGAGCTGGAGGTACAGAAGGTTCTGAGTGTCTTGTGAGTCTTGGGAACCAAACTTCGGTCCTCTGCAAGAGCAGAAGTGTTTTTAACCACTGAGCCATCTTTTTAACCCAAAAATAAAGTATCTAAGAGAAGAATGAAAAAAAAAAAAAAAGACAAGAAGTATGTGTTTAAATGCTTTCTCTGGGATAAGAGGAGAGAGAGTGGTGAAATACAAAATAATTCAACCATCATTTTAATAACTTAGGGTGGGACTTAATCCAGACTTTTCCATTATATTTTTTAAAATTTGAAGACTTGATTAGAATATCCTGCAGTTTGCTTTGCACCTAAAAATCTCATAGTCATTTTGATGCTAATGTAATGTTAGAAATATCAACAGGTAAAGGCCTTTTGTGTTAGGCAGTTCTCTTATACTTGAATCAATGTAACAAGAAGTAACAATCAAAGATTGGATATTTAACTTACTCTTTTATAGACAGGTTATTTCAGAAAAATACTGGTTTCATTAACTTAAATCATATTACATTTGTTTTGGTCTAACTTGGTCAGTTGGGCAATTTGACTTGGTATAGTTTTAGTCAATGTCTTATTAATATAAACAAGGCATTTCATTTTCTTTCATTTGTTTTTTTTTTTAGGAAGATAAAAAATTAGTGATTTTTAAACAAGGTGCAACAGTGTCCATAGTGACAGATTTTGAGATCTTTAGAAATTATATACCATACAAATACTGAGCCATTGAAGTGTTGTGGGAAAATTATTTCCAATATTTTATAGATGCTTTTGTTTGAAATGTGAAATGTTATCTTTTTAAAAATTTATTTTGGATGAAACCTGCTTTTGTACAGAATATCCTTAGCCTGTAGAGTCGTTCCCAGAGAAACTGACCTTTTAAAGTCACAGCTCTAAACCTTAAGTGGATACTGATTGCCCTCTGAAACACTCTAGATTTTGATTTTTGCCTTTTTTGTTTGTTTGTTTTTGTTTGTTTTTCTGACTCAGCCAAAAATCAAACCAAAGATACAATGTGGTACATCTATCACTGTAAGATATACTAAAAAAGAACATAGCCTGATTTTCCATAGAAAATTGCCATTTGATTTACTGGAGACATCCATAGCTCCTGATGTCTCCCAAGTTCTCCTCAGCAACCTACTAGAAGCAAATGGTTGCTGTGGGATTCCGGAACCCTGCAGACTCATAGACAATTTTAAAATGGTATCTCTGTAATGGAGAAGATATAGAATACTCGCTTTGTGAAATGAGAATCTGGACAGAAATATGGAGCTATAACAAACATAGATCGGGTAACTTCAGAATGTAAATTATATATTTTTAAAAAGATTGAGCATCTAGGTAATAATAGTAATAATAATTATTATTGTTTACTTTGGGAGAGTTCATTATGATTTATTTTATGTCCCAAATTTTGTAGTCCCAGTGCTTAACGACAGATGGTGTTGTAACTCCACCAATTTCACAACTCTATTCATTTTGACATTGTTACAGATTATCCTTGGTCTGACTCCGATGGAGCTACAGTTTTCTCTTCTTCCTCTCTGTACTGAGGAGGAGGGTGGGAACATAAACCATTTAGAAAGAATGTCTTTATTTGTTCAAATTCGCACAACTATAACACATAAAAACAGGACTCTTGGACACTTGCCTTTTTGCCTGTGTGAAAGAAAATATTTTCCCTTGTCTTTAAACTTTATTTGTTGCTAATAGCTTCTGAATGAATAGCATAATCTTGAAGATGGTATATCTAAAGAGAAAAACGTGATTCTGGATTGTTCATTTCTCGATTTCAAACTAAGTAGTCATTTAACTTTTATGTTGTCACAGTTACACCAATAAAACAGCGGAGATGAAGAAGGAAAAAAAAAAGGAAAGAAAGGAAGAAAAGTTAGCTCATGTTTATCTCAAAGTTTGGGGAGAAAAAAAAAAAGCCCAAGTGTGTGAATGACTATATTTTTATAACAACTTAAGATCAAGCGACTCACTCAGAAAAAAAAAAAAAAAGATCAATGTTAAACCACCACTTCTAAAGCATTATTCACATACGCTGTTTTCTTCAGTTGGTCCCATTTGGTGTGGTTTATTTCGTGCAAGATACTCTGACAGATACCACTTCAAACGAATTTATCTCTCTTTAGCACCCTAATAGAGCAATCTTTCAGATTTTGTTGATTTGCGGTTTCGTCATAAAATAAACTTCAAATCAAATAAATTTTCCTGATAGAGGTTCAAGATCCACGTGGTGAAAACGCTTATTCACCTAGTAACCCTGATCAACTTCCCTTGGAAGCACGTTGAATGACTTTCGCAGACCCACGTGTGTCTAGGATCTGCTTGGCGACTTCAGGGTCATAATTTGACTTACCCTCCTTCCAAGGCACCCAGCCTTTGGTTGAAAGACTGTGGTGATCCAGAGAGCCGATGGGTGACTGGTGCAAAAGAGAAGTATTCGTTGCCATTTGCCCTTTTGGCATTTCCCTAGGCTGCGGAAACCCGGTTTTCCTATTATGATACTGCAACTTTTTTTTGGAGTCTGCTCGCACTGCGCGCTAAATCCTGGCCGGCTCCAGCAGCCAGCCTAGGCGAACAAAGCCTGCAGTGTTCAGGGCCATGTCAGGGGGGCGGGGGTGGTGGGCGAGTTCAAGGAATTGCAAATAAATATATTTTATGACCACCCATCAACAAACTACGTGCCACAGCGGCAGCCCCTGGTAGCGGGGCTGGGAGTGCAGAGGGGCCGAGGGTGAAGGAGCTGTGAGAGAGGCGACTTGAGCAGCGGAGCTAGGGGCGAGCCCGGGGCCTGAACTTTCACCTCTCGAACCCGGGCCCAGCCCCATTGGCTGTATTTGAAGGTCCCAGGAGGGCAGCAATTCCTAGCAAGACCTACTTTCTCCACTCCCTGTGTGTCCTTCCATCGGGAATGGCTAGTGGCCTAGGGCACTGCTGCAGGCAAGCTAAATACTGTGGGGTGCAGAAAAGCAGGGGCAGCATGGGGGCTGCTGTGTCAGATTCCTGAGAGAATCTTGGGAAGAGTCAGCAGGCAGTTCATGCTGGGCTGCACGGCCTTTGGCATCCTCTGGGAACTGCGTGCTTTAGGGACTCCTGGGATAGGAATGTCAAATATCCTCAAAAAGTGTCTATATGGATGGAAGAGTGAAAGACACCTTCCCCCACCCCCTGGTCCATCTCTCATCCCTGAGAAAGCAAGGTTTCTCTTCTCTTTAGGAATTCAAACCTAACTTAGGAGGGTCCAGACTCCTCTGTAGTCCATCATTCTTCTCCACTTTCTCAGGACACCTGGTGAGAAGGAGACTTAACTGGGGTGGGTGTGTATTCGGGGAGGGAAGATAGCAAAGAGGCTCTGGAAACCTTTAGATTATTCGGTTACCTTTATAGACCAGGCCCAGGGAAATCCACTGCCTTTGGGTTTTCAAGGATTCTCACGTGACTTGTCTACTCTTCTCTTTTTCTAAAGCATTTTAAATTAACTCAGAGTATATTTTATTTAGGTTTGCTGGTGAAGCACAGACGCCTAACCGCCCCCCCCCCCCACCTTTCAGAAGGGGGTGGGGTGGGATGGAGGCAGCTTTTTTGGATTCTCTCTTAATGCTAGCGAGAGCTGTTTCCTTTCTTTAAAAGATTTGGACTCTGCACACTCCTGAGTCTTCATTTCTCAAAAGACCACTTGAAAGAGTGAGAATACCATCTGCGAACAGAGCACTCAGGACTACCAGTTTTGAAGGTTCACACAAAGCTCCTCAATTCAAAGCCAAAGCTCACCCGATTCCTCGCGCTCCAGGCTAAGGCGGACTTGCCAGGACCAGCCCTGTGGCTTATTGACAAAAGTTGGTTTCTCTAGCAAATCTGGAGGTGTGTTTACAGATGTTGCTGCCAGGGCCGCCGCTTCCTCCTTATAGAGAACTGCAGGTTCTGAATTTAGTGTGTGTGTGTGTGTGTGTGTGTGTGTGTGTGTGTGTGTGTGAGAGAGAGAGAGAGAGAGAGAGAGAGAGAGAGAGAGAAAGAGAGAGAGAGAGATCCTTTGCTCTGCCCTTTAGAGAAGGGCGAGTTGGTGTTTGAGGAAAGAAAAGACTAAAAAGGCACGTGTTGATGCTGATCTTCTGCCACCCCATCCCACCGTCCCCTCTTGTACTGAAGCTGTGTGAAAGTTCGCAGCTCATTCTCTCCTGAGAATAGCTAGAAGGCAGCCTAGCCCAACTCCGTGTCCAGCAGCCCCTTCCCCCCCGCCCCGACCCCCGGCTTCTTGGTTATAGCTATTCCGTGGAAAGTTTCTGCGCCTCTGGAATCGCTACGCGACAGATTCGGCAGCTCGGCTGCAAGCTCCCGCGGCGGCGCGTATTGAACGCCGGCGGCTAAGGGTTAGGGGCCAGCGGCCCGGGAGGGACTGGCGGGAGGACCACAGGAAAAAACTTCCTTCCTAGATCTAGGATGGAGAGGGGCATCTTAGAAACACCTTCCCAGATTTAAGTCACACGCCCCGTCAGGCTTATCTCCTCCGGCCTTTTCTCTGTCATCTTTCCCTTGGTCCTGCTCAGGCCAGTCAGCTAGGTCGCACCACACACAGGGGAGGAGGGACCTGGTGGCAGAAACCGAGCCGGAGCATCCCCCAACACCCGGGACACAGCTTTGAAGTGCACTGCGAGCGGGTTCTTTTCCTTTCATTCCTGTTATTTTTCCCCCCTAGTCATTGATCTAGTCAGCCCCCAAAAACTCATACTTTAAGAACAAAATTACACCTTAATGGTACCATCTTTTTTTTCCAAGTCCCGCTTTGGTGACCTGGGCTGCGCAACTACATGGAAGCCCTAGTAGCACTGGCCCCAAGTGAGACAGGAGCCACGACAATGAAGAGTGAGAAAGGTTCGGCCTCTCGATCCAGGCCGCAGAGGCGCACACAGGAGAGAAAGACCAATCAGCGTGGCTGTGCTGGCGCGGGCTCCCTCTGTGACACTCTGTGCTTTAACTACCTGCCACCAAGGGCTTCGGATCCCTTCGAGGTATTCTGCACTTCACGTGGAATCCCCTGTTTCATTTGCCAGCAGCTCCGTCTGCTGAGAGGACGTACTTTGGGGACTGCCAAGAATCAGCAGACACAACTCGGCTGTGCCAATACAGCATACGGTTTTGTTCTCGCCTCCCTCCCCACCCCCATCCCCGACTCGCCGTCTGGGGCGGCAGGAGGAGGCGGAGCAGGAGGTGGGGAGAAGGGTGGGGGTGGGGGAATCGGGGCAGAACAAACAAGTTCTCCAGCGAGTTGTTTACATAGCAGGTGGACCTGACGTCATCCAGGAGGCTCCACCGCAAAGCCCAGCGACATTCTGGCCCGCGTTTTCTCCCATCTCAAGAAGTTGGGAGGGGGGTGGGGTGGATGAAGAGATTGGTGGAGTTCAAGCCACTTTTAAAAAATCATCATAATCATCAACAACAACAACCCCAACTTAGTAAAGGAAGACAAAACAAGTGCCCCAACAGTACTTAAGAGTGTTTTAGGCGGTCCCTTCCCCCAGCCCGCCCGTCATAGGAGACGCTGCTCTGCTCCCAGTGTGTGCATAGTTTGCAGCGCCAACAACTCGCACGCGCGCCCTGGTGCGCGCGCCCGCCGGTGCACGCACACATACACTCACATACGCGCGCACACACACACACACACATATACACTCGCGCGCACACACACACACAGACACACACACACACACAGACACACACACACACACACACACAGACACACATACGTACAGAGATCCGGGTTGGGGGGGAGCTGCCAGCGCGAGACAGCGCGAGCCTCCGAGAAAGCGCGAGACACGCCGGCGCGTGCAGTTCCCCCGACGCAGCTTCGTCCGGGCCAGAGCCCGGCGCCACCCGCAGTTCATCCGTCAGTGCCCGCCCAGGGCATTTATGCCGTGGCCGCGACTTCCCGCCGCAGCTTTCTCGGGCCCCCCCTCCCCTGGTGTCCCCGAACTCGCGGCCGCGGCTGCCGGGACTCGAGCGTGGGTGTGTTGTTCCGGGGCTTCTGCCTGGGCGCACAGCGGGTGCCACCTCCTGGGACGCTGCCCTCGGGGTCCCTGATCGCGGTAAGTTTCTTCGCCCTCACTCAGACGCTCTGCACTCCGCACCCCACCCTGTCCCAAGCACAGCCACGCGCGGCCAGACTGCGACTTTGCTCCACGCTGTTCTGGTCGCGCAGCAAAGTTTCACCCCAGCGCCTGCTGCTCCGCGCTGTGGGGCCACGGTGACATGTGTCAGATTTCGGCGTGGGGTAAGGGACCCAACATCGTCACTTGTTGTTTCTTTGCATTTTGCTGTGTGATGGGGAAAGGAGTGTGCAGGAAAACGAGATTTCTCTGTGGGCTCCGGGATGAGTTATTTATTTATTTTTTATTTATTCTTTTATTTATTTATTTATTTATTTATTTATTTATTTATTTATTTATTTTCTTTTTGAATATGCAGAACGTTGTCTCATCCAGAGAAGCTGGAGGAAGAGATGTGTCGAAACACCAGATGTGTTTGTTTACTCTTATAAAAAATGGTTGTTGTCTTTCCCTCTTCCTTCCCACTCCCCCTAGGGAAGAGAAACAGCAGTAGAAACATGTGGTGGTTAGAAGCGCACACTTTATTGATCAGACTGCTGACCTTTATTTACTAAAGCGGGCAAGTGCACATTTCTTGGGTCTTTGGCACTTCTGAGTTCATCTCAGAAGTACTTATCCAGGAACCAGAGAAGCATCGAGGGGCACTTCTTTTCTCTCTAGTTAAGAAACTCCTGGCCCCTAGTGACTCCTGAGATAACCATGCATTTCTCGGGCCACTCCTGATTGCGCTCTTCCACTTGTCTGGGAGCCAGCACTGCCGGCCAGCTTCCCTTGGAATCTGTCCTGGTTTTACTTTTCTTCCACTTTGGGAAGTGCTCCTTGCTCTGTGTGTGGGTATCTCATCTTGCGGGGCCCCTGGGGGAGGGCACGTGGGAGGGGCACAGACACCTTTGTGAAAAAGGGTTTCTCCCTTGCCTTTCTTTTTCTTTCTCCTTCCTTCCTTCCTGCCTTCCTTCCTTCCTTCCTTCCTTCCTTCCTTCCTTCCTTCCTTCCTTCCTCCCTCCCTCCCTCCCTCCCTTCCTTCCTCCCTTCCTTTCTCTTTCTTCCTTCCCTTCCTTCTTTCCTTCCCTTCTTTCTTTCCTTTCTTCCTTTCTCTCTCTCTCTCTCTCTCTCTCTCTCTCTCTCTCTCTCTCTCTCTCTCTCTCTCTCTCTCTCTGAAACCCGTGAGTCCTAGGAGGCTGGGATCAGTGCTCCTAGTGAGAGAAGATCAACTCCAGCCTCCACTACGTGCTCTTGGAGAGGCACTTGTGACTGTAGGTGCCGGCTAGACTCTCCAGGTGATCACAGGCATTGTAGGTGCACCTCTTCCTACCCTCAGGCCAGAAGTGCCTTGAATCTCCATCTTAATGAGGGCCCCAGACCCAAGTAGTGCTTGGACAGGAAAAAAAAAAAAAAAAAAAAAAAAAAGTTGTCCTCCTAACTTCAGACCCTAAAAACTCCTAGGTAAGTGTCCCAGGACCTGGAAAGCAAAGGGTCATGCTTTTATTTATTAGAAAAAAAACTTTCAAGACACAGATGTGTGCAGGCTTTCCGTCCTTTGAAAGTGAAATCATTTTGCATTTGCATTTTGCACAGGGTAGAGTCCAGAGGCTGAACTGGCCAGGACTTAGGAGTCTCCTCACAATTGGGATTCCCCCCAAGGGAACTAGACCCATCTGTGTATTTGTTTACTCAGCTCTTTAACCAACAGATTCAAACCACTAAGTGGACAGCTGCTATCTGCAAGGCTTGAATCCCTCCCCCCCACCTTTCTTCTTACCACATGTTGAAATCCACTCAGCTCCTTGATCTCATCCAGCTCATTGCTAGACTGCTCCTTGCTTCCAGGTGGACAGGTTTTGGGATGTGAGGTGCATGAAGTAGCCTGGGTGAGTTCTACTAAGGGGCATAGGGGAGGAATCAAGTGTGTGAAAGACTCCTAGTACTGTATGAGGTGTGCATCTTTGCACTCACAGATTCAAGAAGCCCTTAAAATATTCCCAACATACCCACAAGGAACATGGAAGTAGACTTACTTAGTTGGAGGTAAGCCCCAAGGGAGGAAGTGATTCCCTGGTGTCAAGTAGCCGAACTGGACATTTTCCAACTGGAAGTGTTTGCAGAGATTTACTTTGGAAAACACCTTTGACGGGAAGGCACATCTTTGCATGGTGTCCTAGCTCCCAAGAGTTTGGCTTAGGCAGCAGTGGAGAGAAGACTGGGAAATCAGTGTCTTTGGTTGAGGTAGAAACTGAAGGGGAGATGGGCTTGCAGATACTTTCACCCCAAAGTCTGCAGTGTGACATACCTCGTGCAGTGTTTTATGTTGTGAAGAGCCCTGTTTATCTTTTCTGTCACTATGAGTTATGACTAAGGATATTCTCAGTGTGCTGGAATTTTTAAATGTAGTGTTTGTTTAATGTTGTTAAACACAATTTACAATTTTGATTTATTTGTATCTCCATTAATAGAGTGCATATAGTTATAGGCACTGGGATCATTGGGCTATAATATTTCATGTCTGCATTAGAGTTTTACTTCCCTTCCCTCTTTCCTTTCTTTTTTGCATCCCTCATTCCATCCCTCCATCCCTTCAATGGATCAGGTTCAGAAGATTGTTCAGCTCAACACTTTCTTAAAACAGTCCTGGGCATAATTGTTACCCAAAATTAAGTGAAAGGATTCGTAACTGTAATCAAGTAGCTGGCTTTTAAGGAGAATAGAAGCCTGGAGGTAGCTCTGTCTGGGTTAGTGGCTGGAGACACACAGTCGAAAAAGATAGACCTGAAGTTCGCTTTCAGACATCCCAAAGTAGAATTTATTGCAGAATGATTTTTGACATGCAGTTTAAATATGAATACAACAGATACATTTTATATATAGATGGTTAAAATGTGGCCATTGTCTATTACAACAGATCAAGTAATTAAAAGGAAATTGTGCAAGGATATAATGACTATACACAGTTTATCAGTCTTTCAACAGCCTTATGTTTTTGGATACTGTTACAGAATTTTTTGTGTGAAAGGACTCTTAACTTATTTGGGAAATGGATGAACTGGAGAATCCAACACTGGAGTTTCCTTTCTTTGTACTTAGGACAATGCAGTGATTGACTTTGAAAAAACTCGAATTTTCTAGGAACTTTAAAGAAGAAGGAGCTCATCACATGAGGAAAGTAAAGAGGTGAACAGTCAAGCATTGAAATAGGCATACGTAATTTGATAACCAGAGGTTATATTCTCTTTAAGTTTCATACATACAAAACAAGTCTTCCTGCATGGTTATGAGGTTTTATTTTGTGGAATGCATATTTACACATTTAAAAATAGCCAGCTGGTTTGGTTCACATTCTTAGAGAATATAACAATCTAATGAACTGAGTTAAACAAATTTACCAGGTAATTTGATTGCAAAAGCGGATGGGAAGTATACAGAACTTAATTACATAAGGAGGATGATATTTGTTATCTTTTAGTAGTTACAGTTAGCTCTGTTCAACACATTTGTCTCTTTCAATGTTGACAATCTCACACTGAACTGGCTATTACTTATATTTACAGGAAGTTAAATGAAGTAAACAGACATGCAATTTCCACTTTTCTAAATGATATCAAATAAAGGCCCCTGACTATAAAGAGGAAAACGTGATTTGTAGGACTGAGATCATGAATAAGTTTTCTTGGCTAATTCATTATAATAATAAAAGTAAAAATTAAAAAAAATATTGTTTAACTCAGACATCGTAATACTTTCCAGTCGCTAATATTTTGGCATTCTTAAGCTATTTTATGGTCTTTGTGAAAATTATTTGTACTTGTCTGTATGGGCACCAAAAAGTTCTAAGCAGTGTTCCAAATGAAAGTCAATGAAATTAAAATATTGGTGTAGGAATTTGAAAGCAACCTCATATGGTCCCTCATTTATAAGGTTCCTAAAGCCTGAACAAATCCAAACCTGAAAAACTACTATTGGTATTCTAAGGGTTTCTGTAAAAACTCACATGGTTAGAACTTAAAAGATACATATTCCAGTGTTCAAGGTTCATAGACAATTTAAAGCTGATTCAGATTCTACAGTCTGTGTTTAGAATAAATAAACATTTTTAGGTCCAACTGTTTATCTCTTGGATCTATTTAGACTAAAGTTATGTCATGTCTATAATCGTTATCAAGGAAAATTATTTACCTTTAAAGTTTTGCCTGCTATCTATAGATTTCTGCACGAGGTCTATCAGGTCCTCTTTTACTGCTATCTTATGGGTTTGTTCTGAACTTCCAGCTGCTCTGTTTATCAGAACTTCAAAGTGGGCCCCATGACCACTTCTGTTAGTTTTATCTTCCATCTTAATTAAGCATTGCTGGGAGGGCTGTCTAAAAATCTGCCTAGTTCTCTTTTACAACCTAGCATTGACTAAATGAAAATTCACTGTTGCCGAAGTCTATCAATACCCATATTGTCTGAGGTTCTTCCCTTGTATCTAGTGTTGTTTGATAAAATAAATGGTTATTATCACTTGAATATTTCCATGTTTTGTTACCGCTGATTTATTTTTATATTTATTCCTTCATATGCTCCATGTCTTCATTCATCTTCTACCTCCCAAATTAACTATTTATTGTGAAATGTAAGGAATAAGCATGACTAGGAAGCTGCGAGTGAGGAGAGAGATGCTAGGGAAGGTTTCCATGTGCTGCTGTGACGTCAGTAATAATAAATAACAAACAAAAACAGCCATGCTTTTGGTGAAATGATTCCTTTCATTGTGTTTATTAAAGCTATATTTTAAAAGCAATATTTTGATAGTTTGTTGTTTCAACAGTAGAGAATGGCTTTATTCTTTATTTGTTTGAATAGTTTTAGTAAAGTATCTTATTTTGTAGTTGATGTGATCTGGCCTTCATGGTCACGCACACTGATATGTGCCCAGAAGCCAATGGCTATTTTATCTGTTCTTCTGAAACAGAGAATACTGGCCTATTCCTGGTTCTGATTTTGGAACCATGTTATAGAGAAGTGACTTACAGCCAGCGATTTACACTTTCACTTCATTTTGAAGTATCGAACTTTGTTTCTTCTCTTTTACTCGGTGAGCATTTGTTCAGTGTCCTAACTGACTGCCTACAACTGGAAGTCTACATTCATTTCAACCCATATCAATCTGTCTACAATTTTCTTTTGAAAGCATTTTTCTCATCAGCCACCTAGGCTGGCCCTGGTTAACCTTTTGATTCCCATGATTTGTGAAGTATGCATTCCTGAATTCAACTTTCTAATCAGTTCTGCTCTGCTCTCTGCTTCCTGTGATTCACCAAGGAGATCCACAGCACCCTGCCCCTTTATATTGATAGGTGTGTCACTTGGAAGTGACATCTTCATCCCTTTCTGCTCTGGAAAATTATTTTCATTAGCAAGAGCGAATAAGATTTAATGTTGAAAAAGCACATCACTGTGAAGCAAATGAAATCCCAAGGGGCTTTCAAGCTCTCAGCATTTTTAGTTTATTAATGTTCTCCAATTTTCTTCAATTTCTGTCTTGGAGGACTTAAAATATACTTTGTGGAAGATAATGTTGTCGCAAAATTTATTTAACTTTTTAACAGTTCCTTTTAAAGATTTTTTTTCTGGTATGTCTAAAAGGTTAAACCATTAGAATGTCCTATTTTTTTGGAAAAAAAATATGTTAAGGAACTTAGAATTCCACAAACAAAACAAAGGGTCCAGATAGAAATGGTTTTTGTTTGTTTGTTTTTTGTTTTGGTTTTGGTATTCATTTATTTATTTATTTGCTTTTGATCTCAATGTCTGTGTTTACTGTACTGGATGGTATTTTCTGTGAAAACCTCTATAAAATTTTAGTATTTATTTTCCATGACAGCAATCCTTTTGTAACTTTTTGAAAACATTAAGAAAAAAGTAAACTTGCTTCTTAACATGCAATTCAGGAGGAATGGAACAGGTGAGCGGAGAAGACATGTAGAAAAACATGAAATTTCTCCCTTCCTGACAGTTAGAAGAAACTCACCAGACACTCTCCATTGAACTTAACATATTAAAGCTCATATTTAAAAATGAGACATACCATCTCTAAAGACTATTCTTCAGGTACTTTAGGGAACACTTGGGTTTTGTCTATATGCCTGTGTTAACTTTCAATTCCCCACCCCCCATGCCCCACATCCAACTTGGAGCCTGCCTTTAGGTTCATGAAATGTCAGTTAAATGGGTCTTCACTATACAAGTGTGCAAACCAAAGCTTTGGAAATGGTCAGATGAGTCATTAACTATTACAATCACCCGTTTTGCATCTCTACACACCACATCTTTCTGCATGGGGGCAATACTTCTTTAACATTCGGCCTTGGTGAGTTACTCTCTTATTCATCTTTTAACTTCTCCTTAGGCCCCTCAGCCTCTAGGAATGAAAGACAAAGACCTCACATATGGTCCTGCTCTTTTTCCTGTAACAGTGTACTCTGTAATAGGGAACTCTGGCCTTCTTAATACTGCTCAAAAGAGAATGGGTTTCTCACCTGGTGTGTTTCTCTGCATTCTCCATTTGAAATGCTGTGCACTAGGCTGCCTCTGCCAACCCCAGCTCCTTGTTGTGATGCATTCCTACATATGTAAATATTCTGACTGTCTTTCATGAAGTGTGCATGCCCACTGACTGCACTTTATTAACTTTACTGCATATTATTTTTATCAATAGCAACACAGTCACTGGAATTTATAAAAAATTCTCTACTATAATGTACACTCAGTGATGAAATACCTTCAGTGTGTTGTATTTTCCATGATAGTATACATCCAGAATTTAATAGAGTGAACTACATATACATATGAAATATATCTAGTGTGGTGTGTTTGACATGATGATATATATTATATTCAGTGTGGCATATCTTTGATGATAATGTGCATCCAGTGTGTTACATTTTCTGTTATGATAAAAATTTAACATGGTGTATATTCAATGATGTTATAAATCCTGTGTGGTGTATTTTATACTATGATATATATCCAGTACAGTTTTCTTCATAAAGATGTACGTCCATTGTGGTATATTTTCCATGATAATATACTCCAGTGTGATTCATATTTCATGATGACAGACACCAGTATAATGTATATTCTATAGATATGGAGATTTTTCTCTTTTCTCTAACACTGCTTAGAATAGTGCATTGCATTGGCTAGGAACTTCATAAACCAATATTGAATTAAGAACAAGTATTTAAGGCTAGAGAGATGGCTCAGCCTTATAAGGCTAGACTCACAACCAGAAATATAAGAAATTACTTCTAAGTGCCTTTGAAATATTTTTATCTTAATTTTTCATCCTATAACATTTGAGTGTCGTATCACATTAGAAAAACTGTTTACTATTATATTGACAAAATCATGGCTCTTGTCTCAGTTGGGTATGTATGATGACTAGTTTCCTGTACCCCCCAGATTTAGCCCTGGTGGCCTAGAACTACTATGTATACCAGGCTGGCCTTGAACTTATAGCAATCCTCCTGCCTATCTTTCCCTCATTTTTATTCTTTAGAAACAATATTACATTTTACTGTTGAAAATTGTGAGTGAATATTTGTGCTTAAGACAACAAACTCTCAATAGGTGGGTATTTCACATAAAAAATTTAAACACAAGTTAAACTGGCATAGTTTGCCTTATATCTTAGCAGGAATAGCACCAGCAATATGTATACATGTTTCTAATGGTTACGTTGTCAATAGAGTATGGGCTACCCAGGTGTTTCTGAGACTTGTTGCTGCTTTATAGAGAAAAATCAAGATTATATTTATATATAAAATTGCATCTTTGAAACATCATACATTTATAAATTCCTCTATCTGTCCATCCATTTATTCACCCATCTATTCATTCATACATACATACTTACATACATATATACATACATGTATAACTCTATCTGTTCATTCATATATACATGCATCTTTCTGCCCTAAACAGAACAAATTGAAGATTTATGCTTTGATGAAAAGCCCATGTCTCTAAACTTAAAACCTCACATGGTTTGTTGAAATTGCCTGTGGCTACTGAAACATAAATAAAAGATTCAACTGTCCATGTAGTGCCATACAGATACTTTCTTATAACTACAAAATCCTGCAGAACTCCTTCAGTACTGCCCCTTGGATACTCAGTGCTTTCCATAGCTCTCTCTGATTATTCTCTTTGCCAGTATACTCTGTCTTCATTGGAACCAATAAACATTGCATTCGAGGATTTTCTGATGAAAATTTTGCATGTAAGAGTGAGATAAAAATTTGAAAATAGCTTAATTGCTATCCCAAATAATAAAAGTAGCCAGTTTGCCTTACTATGCAGATCCCCAGAGACCTGCATTTCAGTTTGAGAGCTAATTATAGCTATTATAGTTGTGAGATTTTTAGATGATGCTTCCTCCACAATTAATATATATATATATATATATATATATATATATATATATATATATATATATATTGGATTAGCTTTCAGATTACTTCCAACTAAAGCATCTTAAGGAACATATGGAATCAAGTTTGAAGCTACAAAATATTCTCTACTTACTACCACATAAATCTACACATAAGAATGAAAGAAGAAAGAGATGGATCCTAAAATAGAAACAATGCCAACAAAAATCACCACCATTGCTTTTCTTCTGTTGCAGGATGCATGATGATTGAATTAAAATGGAAGGCTACTTTTTCCAAGTTGTTCTGTCCATAAGCTGTCATTAGATCACTCTTTCCCAGACAGAAACTGAAGCCTCACCTTTAGACAGGATCCTAACACAAGGACAGGTTGGTGAATATGGAGGTAATCACACTACGATCAAGAAACACACTCAACCACCTGATAATCTCTTCCCTCAAGGTCTGAAAACGCACATTCTACGTTAATTTACTCACAGTTTTGCCCTAGTCCTCTGTTGAGTTGTATATTTAGCTATTGATGGAACTGATACAAAAAAAGTTGGGTAAGCATTTGATAAATTTGCCTTAAAAATAATTTAAAAGTAGACATGATGGTCAGATTTCTCAGGGGTAAAGATGCTTTTGTCTAAGCCCAGTGGCATGAGTTTGATGCCCAAGACTAACCCGGTAAAATCCTAAGTTGTTTTCTGACCTCCACTATCATTTAGGGCCCCACAGAACACATATACTTCATGCCTGGTGCTGGTTAGTTTTTGAGATTTTGACACAAACTTAAATACATCTGGGAAGAGACTTCATTTTGTCATTGCTTCCACATTTAACCTGTGGACATATCAATAGGACATTTTCTTTATTTCTAAATGATGTAGTAGGGCCAAGCTTATGGTGGGGTGTTCCATGTCTGGACATGAGGTCCCAGACTGTATGAGAAAATTATCCACGTGAACTAGAAAATCAATCCAGTAAGCAGCATTTCCACAGTCTTTCTGTCAGTTCCTGCCTCTGGTTTCTGCTTTCCTTGATGATGTACTGTGTGACCTGTAACCCAAATAAACCCTTTCCTCTCCTCTAACATTTACCCGTAGTATTTATCACAGCAAAAGAAAACAAATAAAAATGCAAGTTGGTGCCAGAAATTGGGCTGTTAGCATGGTAAACCCGAGGAAGATTGTATAAGCATTTGGAATGCTGGGCTGGAAAAGTCCTTGAGTGCTTGGAGCTTAAAGGCCCATTCTGTGGTAGCTTGAAAGATAAGAATGTTGAAAGAACTGTAGACAATGCAGATCTGGCTTGTGAAGTTTCAGAGGGGAGCAAGGACTCTTTTAGGGCTGTCTGAGTCATAATTTCTATTAAGTACTGGTGAAAATGATGTTTGTGTTCCACTGTGAACATAAATACTAGCTGGGTAGTGCTAAAGAATTATCTTCGATTAATAAGCACCAACATCATTGAGGCAAAATCTCCTGGGAAGTACTTTCTCCCTGTGTTAACACACAGTAGCTGTGGTCTAGAGAGGCCAAAGGCTGAATCAAAAGCGAGAAGGTGAACTTGACAAGGTTTAAGAGTCTTCTGTGTGGTACTGGTTTTTAATTGTTGGAGGGGTTAGATACAGCTAGGACTTGGCACTTGGAAGGGCAGTAAGGACCACCAGAGGAAGTACAGGCTCAATTGCAGTGTGGGCTCCTTAGCTCTTGGCGATTCCAGGACTGGGATGACTACTAAGGTCTTCAGTAAGTGTGGAATTATAGTTATTTGAGCATACCAGACAAGGTGTGTGTGTGTGTGTGTGTGTGTGTGTGTGTGTGTGTGTGTGTGTTGACAATCTAAAAATCTGAAAACTGGAGCTGCCCAGGTACTTGGCAACCCAGAAGATCATGAGTCCTAGATGTCAGACACTGACAGGTTTGGAGTTATGCAGTTGGCTTTTGTTTTGCTTAAGTGTTTGTTGCTAGTCCTCCTAGAGGACCTAAATATGATCTCTACCACCCATGTGGTGACTCACATCTGTCTGAAACTCCAGTCCCAGGGGATCTGATACTCTCTTGCCTCAGTGGACACCAGATATGCACATGATTCCCATACACATCACGCGGCAAAACACTCCTGTTCATTAAATAATTGCATCGAAAATGAAATGAAGGTAAGAGAGAATGCATTGGTGGAAGTTGTCCTCAGCTGTCCACACACACACATGTGCCGTGGCAGGTGCTTGCCTGGGTACATTCACAGTGCACAAATTGATGCAATAAATCAGCTTAGGCTTTTATTACTTCCATTGCAGCTAGCTGTGATGGTAAATAACCTTAAGCCATTGCAGTACTACACATATATTTTTCAGGCTATTCTACAAACAGGTAAAAGGTAATTCATTTTTTCAGCTCTAAGTGGCATTAGATTTCACATCATCTGTTCTCTTTAATACCCATACAAATTTGTTCTGAAAAAAAAAAAAACTTCATTAACTAAAACAATTCCGAATTTTAAACATAAGTATGTGATAATTCATGTGACAGCACACAGCACTGCCAGTGTTAAGTTTTGTTTGCATTTGGAAATATTTTACTTTAAGGACTTAGAGCATGCCTAGCTTATTTATTTTTTTTTAATTAAGTATATGGGTATTTTGGCCTACATGGAGGTTTGTGCCTGACCCATGTGCCTGGTACTGGCAAAGCCCAGAACAGTATGTCACATCCTCTGCACCAGACAGCTGTGAAAGCTAGGAACTGAACCTGGGTCCTCTAGTCGAATCACCTATGCTCTTAACTGCAGGGCCATCTCTCAAGCCCCTATTTTGAGTATATACATACAAACGTTTGACAGCAAATATAAAGAACTCATGGATAATGAAAGTAATGTCAAGTTATTATCACAAGATTTACATTTCGTATAGAAAGGTTTTTTAAAACTTGAGTGTGGTTGAAAAGAATTCTACTTTTACATGTTACAAGTCATGAAAGTGCAAATGTATTTGATTATATACAAAAAGAAAATTTATTGCACATTTGAAATTCCATTTTAAGGTAAAATATTTGTTTCCATATTTCAGAGGCTCCTGTTTTTTTTCAGAAAGTCATCACCTTTAATATGTTTTGTTAATGATGACCCATGTAAATGTTGAATGCTAATATTTCATCATTGTTTCAAGCTCCTTTGCTTTCTCCACTCTTAGGGTAATATATTTTTGTGTATGTGAATGGCAAACTTCTTTCCATTTTTAGAGTGACTCTACATTTTAATGAGTTCAGAGCAGTATCATTTTGCCATCACAGTTGAAGTACACACCAGCTTCATTACCTTCACCCCATTTCTTCCATGTAGCTTTTAGTCGTCCTTCCTGATTCTTGATTCCTCGCCCCTGATGACCACCAATCTGTTTTCAAAGCCTGTGAATTTTTTTTTTTCCTTGTTGGGAAATGTAACTTTTGGAATCAGAGCTTTTTGCTTAGCTAATGGTTTCAGAGGTAAAACTGTGTAGTTATACCATTCTTGAGATTGCCAGAATTGATTTTCTGTTTTCCCTTTATAATTGCTTAGAGTTTGGAATTTTCTTAGTTTTTAATCCATATGCTGATTATCTATCTATCTATCTATCTATCTATCTATCTATCTATCTATCTATCTATCTATCTATGGATATATTTACTTATATAGCCTAATCTGTGTGTATTTTTTCTTGGCTATGAAAAAGCTCTCTCATTTTTAATAAATAATATCTACAATTAACCTTAAGGTTTTGCTGAAGCTCTCTCCAACCCTAGCTCTATAACCAGTTTTCCCTCTTGTTCTCACTTTTAAAAAAATTCTCCTTGTTCTCATAGGTGTTTATTTTTATGCCTTTTCAGCCCTTAGCATCTTCTGTTTGATTGAAATAGATGAGGTCTGCTCCTGTGATTATTTCTTCCAAAAGAAAAAGGCTCGTTGTCAACTATTTAAAAATATTCAATTGTTTATTTATCTTTCAATCATGGGTGTATTTTATTTCAACCACATATACACTCATAGAAATTTTAGTAATCAGACAGAACACAGCAATTCTAGAGTAGAAAGAGATATTTGAAATAATAATATTAAATTAATTATCTAATCCCATTCCAAGCCTAATAGAAATGTAGCTTGGAACCTGTTATCTGAAAGTGTCTGTCTCTTTGTCTATGGGTTGTGATATGTATACAAAGGGAGAAAGCCCAGAGACACTTTTAAAAAATGTGAGTTTGAGGGGGCTATGTTGAAATAGAAATGTCCCAGGGAGCCAAGCTGGAATAGACAGGGACAGAGTCAAGATGTGTCCTGTGTGTTTGCTTCTTTCAAAGTTATCTTATTTAGACTTAGAGAGTGGCTTCCAAGCATTTCATTAAAAAAAAAAAAATTACTGTCCTATAGTCCTCATGTGCATGACCCTTTAATTCCTGCACCGTTCTTCCTTACCTTGGATGGAGCCGGTTGGAGTCAATTAGTCTCTACCTTTGTGCCTTCTATTTGCAAAGCATATTTCAAACTGACCACCTTCTGTATAACTGGAGTTATATTTTTCAATATTTTTTCTTTCTCTCTTGGCCTAGAAAAGTTAGTTTTCTTTAGTATTCTTTATGTGCCACAGTAATGTGTATTTTAACAAAATCATATTTACTGAAGCTTCTTGTTAACATGTATTCATGTGTGAACAGTATAGTGTATGTGGGCTCTGACCAACATTTGTTAGCAAACATTTCTTTTGTTAACATTCCTGTCATTTATTTTATATGAACTTTAGTTAGCATAGGCTGTGAAGAATTAGTTTTTACAAACAATTTGCACATTGGGAAAATTTATAACTCTTTACCCCAGTTTTACCTGCTGTCAGCTGTCAACTGTTAAAGAACTTCTGATTATTTTTTTCTGTCAGCAATTGTGCCACCAATAACCTTTATTAATTTATTTTATATTTTATTTAATTAGTTTTAAAAAAACACTGTCAGAAAGTGCCCAAGAATGGAGCCTGTTGCTTTCACAGAGAGAAAACTTTCATTTAGGAAAGTTAACCTTTCACACGTGATGATAAGAGAGTCTGTCTAATGTTCCACAAGTCACCTTCTCTATAGTCTGAGACTCTTTTTGAAAGAGCCATGATCAGTTCATGCTGATTGAAAGTGGTAAAAGCTCCTGTTTGCAAAATATGCAGAAATAGGAGAGGTCCATGGAAGAAAACCTCTTATCCCAGATGTTGAGAAAATTTCAAAGTTAAACAAATAGTAATGGCTTAAGTCCAAGTTGGCCATAAGAGAATTTCTCCATATTTTCCTTGGTTCAGATACTCTGCAGCTAAGGCATTTCCTTGAACCACTAACTGAGTAGCATTGACAGTATCAAAAACAAGTTTGAGCACAGCTTGTTTTGGACAAATCACTGCCAGATTGTTATTTATCTATCTATCTATCTATCTATCTATCTATCTATCTATCTATCTATCTATCTATCTATCTATCAACTCACAAAGCATCTGCTTAATAACTTGTTCTAAATTTTGTTGAGGTTAATGTTGAGATCATTTATTTTTATTTTCCATAATCTTTTAATCTTAAAAATAAAATGCTTTGCCCCTATATACTTGTCTATTCCATTTTCAATTTTAAGATTATTAACTGTTGTTCAGTGATAACACTTTTGGGCTTTCTAACAAGTCTATTAAAACTTTGATCCTTTGGTTCTATACAACTGCCTTTAAAGCGATGTATATTCTTCTTGACCTTTGATTTTCTTCTTAATTATACCTTGAAACTTTATTCCATCCCATATTTTTCTTTTCTAGTTTAAAAGCTTAAAACCATCCAGGATTCAAGAGGTTTCTTGTATGTTGACTGATCATAATTGTCATTGTCACTAAATTGAAGACTTAGCTCTTCCTTAGTGTTTTCCCTCACCTAAAGAGATGGGGAGATGCCATTAGAAATGTTTGTGTGGTCCCCTCCAACCCATTCAGAACATGTTCCACAGCACTGAGCATTGTTTCTATACTATTTTTGACACATGAGTAGTTTCTGAGATCGAGTGTTCCCAAGAAAGTCTATATTTTCTTTGTGCTTTTTCTACTGTTTCTTCACTTATTCCTTTTTAGTGTTAAAGGATTATAACATTACTTTTAATAATGCACAATTTTAATAAATTAAATATCAAAGATACATTTGCATTTGATGTTTTTATCTCAAGCTATTGTATGTAGCCGGGGTCAGCCTACCCTTTTTGTAAAGGGCTAAATAGTAGTTGGTATTGTCAATTCAAACCCAAGGTAGACAATTTAAACCCACTATCTCTGTTGAAATTATCCATTGTACTAAATATAAGTAGATGTGAATGATATTGAAATGTATGAATGTAGTTGCATTCCTGTACGTTTTCTTTCTGGACATTTTAATTTTAATGTTAGATCAAATTTATATTACATAAAAAATATAGATATTCCTTATTTTTATTCAACTCCATGCTTCCCTTACAGACTATTTAAAGTCGTGCAGTGATCCAGATTAACAGATGACTATGTTCTGCTACAGACACATAAGTAGAGTTTTTCAGTGAATATAACCTATTTCTAAGACCCACAACACATTTTAGTTTATTTGCTTGGCATTAAAACATTAAAGTAATCATGGACTTTCAACAATTGTTTCATAAGGTCTTTCTTAAAATAGTTATTTCTTTTCAATGCAGTTGACTCTTAAGTAAGTAGTTTTTAACATATTCTTTAGAGAGGAGAAGTTAGCAGCCAGACAGTTTTATATGGCCAACTTTAGTCATAATTAATATTACATTATATATTTTGATAATAACATACTACTTGTTGAGTCATTAGAGGTTTAGGTAATGGTTCAAGGGGAATGTATTAATTTTCTGCCAGAGGTTGGTGCACAACAAAATGCCAGGAGAATTCTGAAATAGGTAGAAGTGTTAGGAAGCATGCCAACACATCCCCGAAATGTTCTCATGCTCATATGAAAAGCAAAACATAGGGCAGCTGTGGATAAAGGAAACATTACATGCAGACATGCAGGAAGCTTGTGGCTGGACTGAGACATCTGAAAACTGATATTATCAGGATGGTCCCTTGTTTACATATACTGATTTGCCTTTAGGTAAGAAAGATGTCCACCTATGTGTGCACTGTATAGGTGTACTGGCATTTCTTTATGCTTTATGCTGCAGAATTTGTTCTAACATTTGGAGGTCATTTAAGTTTAAGGTGATGGGGGATGTGAAGAGAGGTCACGAAGAACAGAAGCTATTTTCCTTCATATCCTTCCTTCCTTCCTTCCTTCCTTTCTTTCTTTCTTTCTTTCTTTCTTTCTTTCTTTCTTTCTTTCTTTCTTTCTTTCTTCCTTCCTTCCTTAGATATTTTCTTCATTTACATTTCAAATGCTATCCGGAAACTTCCCTATACCCTCCCCTCTGCCCTGCTTCCTACCCACCCACTCCCACTTCTTGGCCCTGGCATTCCCCTGGACTGGGGCATATAAAGTTTACAAGACCAAGGGGCCTCTCTTCCTGATGATGGCTGACTAGGCCATCTTCTGCTACATATGCAGCTAGAGACATGAGCTTCCACAGCATTTAGCTAAGTAGTGGATGAGGGGATACTTTCTCCTCTTTTCTTCTGCCACCTTTCTTCTTTCAGTCTTTATTTCCCTACCCCAAAGTTCCACACACCTCACTTTAACAAGGAGGTATGACCTAGAAATAACATCTTAGAATTGTATATAAAAGCAAAAAAATGAGTTTATGAAATTCTTGGACAAATGGATGAATCTGGAGGACATAATCCTTAGTGAGGTAACCCAATCACAAAAGAAGTCATTGGATATGCGCTCACTGATAAATGGATATTAGCCCAGATACTTAGAACACCCAAGATACAATCTGCAAAACACATGAAAATCAAGAAGGAAGACCAACGTGTGGATACTTCATTCCTCCTTTGAATAGGAAACAAAATACTCATGAAAGGAGTTACAGAGACAAAGTTTAGAGCTAAGATGAAAGGATGGACCATACAGAGACTAACCCACCGGGGATCCATCCCATAATCAGTCACTAAACTCAGACACTATTGCATAGGACAGTAAGTGTTTACTGAAGGGACCCTGATATAGCTGACTCCCACAGAAGTGGATGCTCACAGTTATCCATAAGAGGGAGCACGGGGCCCACATTGGAGAAGCTAGAGATAGAACCCCAGGAGCTGAAGGGTTCTGCAACCCTAGAAGAGGAACAACAATATGAACTAAACAGAACCCCCAGAACTCGTGTCTCTAGCTCCATATGTAACAGAAGATGGCCTACTCAGCCATCATTGGGAGGAGAGGCCCCTTGGTACTGCAATCTTTATATGCCCCAATACAGGGGAACACCAGGGCCAAGAAGTGGGAGTGCGTGGGCAGGGGAGCAGGGAGGGGGGAGGGGACTTTTGGAATAGCATTTGAAATGTAAATTAAGAAAATATCTAATAATAAAAAAAGTAAAAAACAAAACAAAACAAACAAAAAAAAGCAATTAAGATAAACATTATTTAATTCTTAAACTTATATATGAATGTATATATATATATATATATATATATATATATATATATATATATATATATGCATATGTGTATTTACTGTTCAACATCTTAAATAAATAAATTGTGACTTTTAGCTTCCAGCTAACTACTTATTCACCTCCACTGTACTGCCCTTTGAACTCATTTTGAATTTCTTTGTTCTAGGTCTCATGTGAACTCCTTCTTTGTTGTGTTGAGGCTTATTAAACAATTTAGTCACATAATACTTCAATTACTTGTGAAACAACTTAGGCCAGAGATGAATTGTATTATTGCTTGCATATTAAAATATTGATTTAAATTTTAGCCTAGGGGGTTGTCATTGTATGGAATGAATTTTGTTTGTTTGTATGTTTTTTTTTTTTTGTTTGTTTGCTTTTTGAGACAGGCTTGTTCTGTGTAACCCTGGCTCTCCTGGAACTCACTTTCTAGACAAGGCTGGCCTGCCTCTGCCTTCTGAGTGCTGGGATTGAAGGTGTGTGACACCACAATATGGCTTGAAATTGGTTTTATGATGGTATACATGACATTTTATCTAAGTTTTAGTCAGAATGGACGTTGAAACGAGTAGAAATTTTAAGTAAAAGCATTTATGGAAAAATCAGGCTAATCATTTTTCGATTTAAAAAAACAAGAAATGAAATATTTATGAGTCGGGGCTTAGAGAATGCAGACCAGGCTGTGGTTTCAGTGCATTACTTACAGTGTGACCTAAAAAGCCCAAAGTGCAAAAGATCTAATGCAGCCAGGTGTGAGGGCTGCAGAGATAGTCACGGCTAATGCACCATGATGCTTTTGCTCTTTAGTCTTTTTTTGTTTCTTTTTCTTTTTAGTTTTTGAAAATGTTACCAGAGGTTAAGGGAAATACA
Organism: Mus minutoides; assembly: GCA_902729485.2. NCBI lineage: Eukaryota > Metazoa > Chordata > Mammalia > Rodentia > Muridae > Mus > Mus minutoides. The sequence continues at coordinate 948,382 of LR749828.1, read as the reverse complement.
ACTGCTTGATGGAGAAGGTGATTCAAATTTAAGAAAGAGTGAATTGAAAAGTATTGATTTATGCGTTTCTTATGCAGCCCTCATTGTACAAGTAGCACATTGTTCCTTTCTTTTTTGAAATCACACTTCCCAACAAGAAGGCATAGTCACATTATATAATTCTTAATCTGATATGACCATTTTGCACTCATACAAAACACCTGTCCTGGCTAATTATATGTCATTTTGACACAAACTAAAGTCATTTGAAAGGAGGAAACTACAATTAAAGAAAATACCTCTGTAAGAACTGGGTGTAGGCCAGGCGTGGTGGCCCATGCATGCCTTTAATCCCAGCACTTGGGAGGCAGAGGAAGGAGGATATCTGAGTTGGAGGCCAGCCTGGTCTACAAAGTGAGTTCCAGGACAGCCAGCACACACAGAGAAACTCTGTATCAAAAAACCAAAACCAAACCACCACCACCACCACCACCACCACCAACAACAACAACAACACCACCAACAACAACAAAAGAACTGGGCGGAATTAAAACTATATGATATTTTAAAATAAATTGGTGGTTCATGGGGAGCACGGAGCCCATTTTCCATGGTGCCATCTCTGGGCTGGTGCTCCTGGCTCTCTCTATAAGGAAGCAGGCTAAGTAAGCCATGGGGAACAAGCCTGTAAGCAGCACTCCTCCAGGGCCTCTGCATCAGCTTCTGCCTCTGGTTCCTTCCTTGTTTCTGAGTTCCAGTCCTGACTTCCTTCAGTGATGGACTATGATATAGAGGTACAAGCCAAATAGACCCCTTCTTCCCCAAGTTGTTTGTTGTTGTTCATAGTGTTTCAATGAATCAATAGAAACCCCAAATAAAACAATGCCTAAGAAAATTATGTAACACCAAGATAAATATACCATTAATTGCAGGGATCAATCATCTTTTGTAGCTAGGATATAACAACATTTATTTAACAAAAAAGCTCTAATATATTTTGAACATGATATGCTTCTAAAATTTTAAACCTCATGCTATTGAGGAATCGTCTTGGCTACAATTTAAGTCAAAAATTTCACTGTGATATTTTTGCTGTTCACAAGAATAATTTGGGAGAAACTGTTACAAGGCTGATTACCAAGTCTGATCTGGATTTTTCCTGGTTTTCAGTTCCTCAATCGAATAGAACAGAAACATGCAAGTTCACGTAGAGAGAACAAATTACATAAAGGGATATTACTAGAATTCTTTAAGTAGGACAGAGCTGGAAACAGAAATAAGAGAGACTGAGACAAAGATAGTTATGCTGTCAGTGTGTTTAAAGGTAGAACATTTTACTTTGTGCCAGTTTCTGTAAAATGATTTCCCAGAACCGAAGTCAATGATTTTTTTTTCAAAGTCACCAATCCATGATTCTTACTGAATGACTTATCATAGTGGTTGATTTAACTCTATGTAAAAATGAAATGAACATTTCAGATTTTTTCTTGAGAATTTCATCTAGGTATTTTGAATAAAATACATTTAAAGATTAAAATGTTTTCTCAAGTTTGTTGGCTAGTTAGAGTTGGGAATTCATTTTTGCCATTGAAAATAACAGTTTTTAATATAATTAACTGGTGATTCAAAATTGATAGAAAATTGGGTTGCAATACTAGTATTTAAATTTAATTTACTTCCTTGAATTTTATATTCAAGAGCTATAACCAGTTGGTTAATTCATCAATTTAAAAACACTCCCTGTGTCTAATCCAGCAAAGCAAAACAAATGATATGATTTTTTTAAGAATGAATTTATTATCCTCTTTATTGCTGAAATAAGATACTTGCAGCTCTAAAATGATCTGCCTCTGCATTTGACTAGAAATATTAGCTATTCATATTTGTAAACATTTTACAGATGATATGGTTCTTATGTTTCTACCTGGATTGCTGTGTAAATTTTTAAAGAAAAATTAAAGAAGATACATCATATGCTCTTTGAAGTGAAGAAAATAAGTTACTCTTTCTCCACCATTATATAGTTAGCAAACCCCAGAACCCAGAGTTATCACTTTCTGTAGTTCATATTGTTTTTTCTGAATATTCCACACTTCTCCTCTTGAACTGGGCATTTGAGCTCTCAGAATGTTAGCTGCCTGGATGTCTTCTGTTGCTTCCTTTCACTTTGCAGCATGTTGAGAGCCTTGCTGGGTTATTGTGATTAGAGATGTGGACCTGACAGTACTGAGAGCCTGGAATCAGATGGGGAGCAAATCCTAGGCTTAGCCATATCCTGGTCATATTACTATAGACATGATATTTAATGCCTGAACCTCAAATATAAATGTTGAAAATCTATATAGTATATATGGAAAGACATCCCGTGGAACTTTCTCTTAAATGAGTGTGTGTCATGATCTTGCACAGTAGCTGCCATAATTCAATTGCCACCATGCATTTAAAATCCCCTTTCCAGCCTCTCCACCTTTCCTGTAAGATTGTCTGGATTTCCTATTTTTAAAAATAAATTCTCTTTTGTTTTGTATGTTTTTCATCTTACATAATGGACGGCTGAGCTTATGAGGGCAACCCTTTCTGTTAAAAAGGTTTCCTCATGACCCAGGAAGTGATGAGAGGCTGGCAGGAAGGGAAACACACTATACTGAGGTATCAAGTTCTTTGCCTTTGTCTCTTTGGTCAAGCAGTTCATTTATGAACAACTGATTCAGGAATATTCTTTGGAGGATAATATGATTTCATGGATACGCTCAGAAGTCCAATATCATCTCTGCCTGAACCAACATATTCTTAGAAACTTGAAACATGAAACTGAAAAATTAATTTTGTGTTTTGTTTGTGGTATTGGCAAGTGATGTTACAATTGTTTATTCATGAAGTTCTCTGAAGCTATTAGATGTGGCAAAACTAGACATTGCCCTATTTTGCTTTAAGATTATCTCAGTTTTCCAGCACTTTCTTTTAAGGATCTATGAAAAGCCTTCAACCTCGAATTGCTTTTAAAGACAATGATTGCAGACTAATCAATTAATCATTGCAAAATGAAGAATTTTTGGAGAAATATTTTCTGTAAAATTATTAAATAATAAATTAAAAGTCCCTTTTTATGGACATTGTTTTGAATCCTGTTAGTATATGCCTAGCATTCCATTAGTGGGTTCAGATAGCAGAATTTTATGCCAATTGTATGTATTGTAATTTTGGTTGTTATTGTAGGTCCTGTTCTGATCTGAAAACCTCTTTCTAGCTTGAAGCTAAGGTGGTAATTGTCTGTTTTCTATGTTTTATGTTAGGGAAGCTAGTTTTGTTTTTGTTTTTGTTTTTTAATTATTTTGTTCTATTTTGTGTTATTACTTTTAAAATTTTTATTTATTTCCATTCCAAATATTAACCCTCTTCTGGGACCCCTCTCCCCTTTGTTTCTGAGACAGTGTTGCCCCCAATCCATCCCCACCTCACTCTCCAGCTAGCTTCCCCTTCCCTGGAACATCAAGTTTCTACAGGATTAAGAACATTTTCTCCCACTGAAGGCAGACAAGGCAGTCCTCTGCTATATATGTGCCAGGGGCCATGGACCAGTTCATGTATGCTCTCTGGTTGTTGCCTTAGTCTTTAAGAGCTCTGAGGGATCCAGGTTAGTTGATAATATTGTTCTTCTAGGGTTGCAATTTCCTTCAGCTCCTTCAGTTCTTCCTCTAACTCTTCCTCTGACTCTTCCTCGACCTCAGTCCAATGGTTGACTATAATAAAAACCTGCATATATCTCAGTCAGCTGCTGATGGAGCTTCTCAAAGGACAGCTGTCTGCTATCACAACATGGTAGCAGAAATAGTTTCAGAGTTTGGCTGGTCTCTGGATGTTCTTTCCTTCAGTCTCTGCTCCTAATTGTCCTTGCATTTCCTTTAGAGAGGAACAATTCTAGGTTAAAAATTTTTGAAGATGGGTGGGTGGCCCCATGCTCACCTACGGGCCATATATATCTCATGGAGGTGGCCTCTTCAGTCTCCATCTCCCACTGTTGGACATTTTGGCTAAGGTCATCCCTGTTGAATCCTGGAAACCTCTAACATCCCAGGTCTCTGGGATTTTCTAGAGACCCTCACACTCACACAGACTGCTACATATTATCATTCATTCTCCTGTCCCTCTGGGCTTCTCTCCTGTCTCCCCCCTATACCTACTCTTGCTTCCTTCCCTTCTCCTACTGAGATCTCTCCTTCAGTCTGCCTGGGTTTGTTTGTTTGTTTGTTTTTTGCTTGTGTTTGGATCTGAAATGAAGTAAATTTTCATATTTTCTTTTTTCTAATAAAGTCGATACCATGCTTCAGCTGAAATTGGAATCCTTTTCCTTGTGTTCAGTAACCTGAATCATTTTATCTTGTGCTGTGAATTCTTTACAGAGGAATGTCTGCACTGCAAAAAAGTGTCCTTTGTCTTATTGGCTGCCATGTCACATGTTGGCTATAGGGAAGTTGGACTGAAGACATATGGCATTTCTCTTTGCAATCCCATAGGAAGAACAGTAATATCAACCAACCAGAGCCCCAGAGCTCCCAGGGACTAAACCAGCAACCAAAGAGTACACATAGAGCTATCCATGGCTCCAGCTCCATATGCACCAGAGGATGGCCTTATCTGGCATCAATTCTAGGGGATGCCCTTGGTCCTGGGAAGGCTTGATGCCCCAGCATAGAGGAATGCTAGGGCAGTAAGGTGGAAGTAGGTAGGTGGTTGGGGGAGAGCACCTGCATGGAAGCAGGCGGAGGGGAAATGGGATAGGGAGTTGCAGAGGGGAAACAGAAGGTGGAAAACATTTGAAATGTAAATAAATAAAAAACTAATAAAAATTAAATAAAACAAACCAAAACAAGCAATCAAACAAAAATACCCTTTCCTCTATCTGTGATACCAAGAATGCATGGGATGATATAGTCAAAGAAGCAAGATTCCTCTTTCCATTTTTCTGGAAATAATTATTTGCTGAGGAGATATGTGCTCAGTGGAAGAAAGGTTTGGCAAGTAATACATATTCTTTAGCTCACTGGAGTTGTAAGCATATGTTAGTGAATCTACAATGAAAAGCATATGCTTAAATGTGATTACTGTGTGGGGTAGTAGACACAGTATTGTAACATTGGGAGTACTTCTTGATTGGGAATAATTGAATTTATGCCAATACACACATTTTGTAATTATTTTCAAGATCCAGTGCAGCCTTAAAAATAACCTGTTCAAAAAATGTAGGAACTTGGGGTTCTGTTCTATTGGGCTTATTTAAATTTAAGAGATCCTAAAGATGAGTATTAATTTAAATTAATTTAGCAACTAGTGAAAGGCAAAAATAAATTGCTTAGATATGGTCCAAGTTCCCTATACCTGTTCAGAATATTAGTAGATTAGGGGAGCAGGGTGGGGGGAGGGTATAGGGGACTTTTGGGATAGCACTTGTAATGTAAATGAAGAAAATATCTAATAAAAAATTGTGCGTGCCGGGCTGTGGTGGCACACACTTTTAATCCCAGCACTCGCAGGCAGAGGCAGGCGGATTTCTGAGTTTGAGGCCAGCCTGGTCTACAAAGTGAGTTTCAGGACAGCCAGGGCTAAACAGAGAAATCCTGTCTTGGAAAAAAGAAAAAAACGGGGCAACTGCTTTTATTTGAGTAAAATACGATGTAAATATAATAATGCTGGTTGAATGTCCAGTAAAATCTGGTGATGCTTTTGTTTGTTATTAACTTCAGAGATAGTTTAGAATTATTTGATTTGATCTTCAAAAGTTTCTCAATAAGAATTTAGGCATTAACTTTTACTTCCTAGGCAGGTCTTCTGTGTGAGTACATAAAGATGTGTCCACTCCTTCACCCCTCTCCAGGCTCCTCCCATTCAGAAGCAGCCATTTATGCTTTACTGTCCCAGCTGTTTGACGTTGTTATTACTCATTTCCTTTTAGCAATATACTGTAGTTTGAATTGTGTGTGTACTTATCCTAATATTCAATTTAAATTTCATTAAATTGAACTAATAGATACAATTATTTTTAAAAGGTGAATAAATATATAAAATTATATAAAATGTGGGTTGTCTAAGAGTATTATTGATAATGTAAGAGGTGGAATATGTCTAAAGTAATATTTTTGCACAGAAATACATTTTGCAACATTAATAGTACAAATACCCATTAGTTTCCAAGTTTTATGACATACATTTAACAATCAAGCTATGTTTAAATTGTATTTATTGTGAATCACAATTCGGTGAGTATAACACTGTTATTGATAAATTAATGCACAGATCCATAAATGCCTATATTAATCTAGGATATCGTATTGGGTTGCTTTTACTTGCTAAATCTAGATTACATAGAATGATGAACTATACTTAAAAATGTTTGTCTGCCCCAATTTTAAACAACAACAACAACAAAAAAATAGGCCTTTATACTTAACATGTGGAGCCTGAGCAAAAATATAATCAAATATTGTACAAGAGAACGTCTAAACTTTTGATATTTTGTTTGATATTGTGTGTGACAGAGAGACAGAGAGAGACAGAGAATTGCAAGAGAGTTAGAGAGAGAATAAGCACTTTGTGTTCTTTTTGTTGTTGTTGTTATTGCATATTTTCTTTTTAAATTTCAAATGTGATCCCCTTTCCTGGTTTCACCCTATCCCACTCTCCCTCCCTCCCCCTGCTTCTGTTAGGATGTGCCTCCACTCACACACCCACTCTTATCTCCCTGCCCTCAATTCCCCTACCCTGGGGCATCTATAAAACCTTCATATTCGTTATCTTCACTGTTAGCTGTCTCTCAGTGGTAGAGACACCGCTGGGCCAATGAGGTCACAATTTTATTTTTGAGATGTAATTTATTTGCTTCAATAAAACCAGGGCATTGCAAAGAACTTAATGAATGTTCATTAGGTAATGATATTTGTTGAAATGACTTTAAACACTTAGCAAATGCATGTCTTTTATTCTTTCTTTTATTACACAGTATGTGTTTAATCCCTGTGTATCTTTGATGTCTTGCCTTATGTCCCATCTTTACAGTCCATTCTGATGCTGTAAATTACAAATAGCAGTTCACCTTTCTGGACCTTGGTTACAGCCATTAAATCAGATTGCAACACATTGAAAAGCAAAAAGGAATTTTTTTTCTACAAATTATAAATTTTTGAAGAGACAATATTAATTTTATTTTAAAAAGGGCGGGGGAAATCATGTAAGATTTGTAACTTTAAGGGATTCCAATCTATCAACATCAAATTTGGAGCTTTGTGTGTGTATGCTGACTTATAGTCCTAAATGTAATGCACCCAGATTCATTCTAACTGAATTCCTTTTCTTACAGCATATTTTTTACCTGGAGTTTTCAAAAGTTACCTTAAAATAACATGCATTTCTTGTCATTAAATGATAGAAAACTCTCAGCCCTCTTACACTCTTAATTCTACTCAAATGCAGATCTCACATTTTCAGATCTTTTATTTTCATGAGAGTTTCAAGAATTTAGGATTTGAGCATGTGCTGTGGCATATGGCGAATTTTCTGTCCTATTTTGTATACCAGCCCATTAAGAAGAGAAAGTGAAGTAAGTAATCTAAAAATAACTCTGCTGTTGGCCTAATTTAACAACAACATTAAAAAAAAAGTCTTCTGTGCATAAGTAAAGTTCCACATTTGCCTCCCCTGCTGGAAAAATCTCTCAAGCATGTTGCTACCTCGCACAGAATAACACCTCCGTTGGCACTGCTGCAGTCAGAAGGACCGTTTGGACTTTATTTTTCTTTTCATGGTATTCTGTGCTAGCCTCAGTTAGAACAACTTCCTCAGTCTGATAAACCCACCTCACTGAGTCTTGAGCAGACGAGCATAACTTTTTTCTGATAGATATTTATTTTTACAAAAGTCAACTGATGTGAGCTTGAATTGGTAATTTAAAAAAAAGGCACAACATCTATACTAGCCTTCATCACAAAAGTATAGTGACAACTTTCAAGGCTTCTACATTATTATTATTATATTGACTGTTAAATTCATCCCACAGTCATCAGAGAGCAGTTTAAAATTGCAACAATCTGTAAGGAGAAATTACATGGAAGTGTCTGTTAGAGCTTCACCTTGTCTCCAGTAGTTGCTAGCACGGACATTTACAGATGATTGATGTCCGCAAACTTTCTGGCATTGTCTATTCTGCATTTCAGATTATACTGGGTGTGTAGACCAGAAGAAAGTCAGTTTTGTAAGTTTAAGGCTTTGGACATTTTGGACATTTTGTATGATAATCCATTCAATATTGATTACAGACCCAAAGTGCCTCTAGAGCCTGACTGGGGGACATCAATAGTGAATGATGCATTTCTTTCTGGTGGGGGAACTGCTCGCCCTGATGTTTTTAAAGGCTTTTGCACTTATATTCAAAGGAATTTTTATTCCTTCCATAAGCGCTTTAAGAATTTAGTAGTGAGCATTTGCTGTGGCATATGGTGCATTTTAAATTTTAAAATACTTTTGAATCCTACATAAGCATTCATTCACTGATATGTTGACTAGTATGATCTTAGAACAGTTACAAAAATACTTCAGACTTTCTGAAATATAAGGTATGGAGCAAAATAGGAAAGAGATTTTTTTAAGAAATATTATGAGGCAAATATTAGAAGGGTTTGGCTATGAGCTACAGCTCTAAAAACAAGATGCATGGTAGGCTGCTGTACCACTGATTTTCAGGGAACCCCACTTATTTAGATCTGTTGTCTCGCTAAAGTCTCTTCTCACAATGACTCTGGTTTAGGAATGTCACTTTTTTTGGCCAATGGGCTATAAGTGAATATGATACAAGTAGGGGCATGATAACTGCTTGCACATTGGATCTTAGGATGCTGCTGCCACACTGTGCAGAAGTATAGTGCACTCTTCTTGAAGACGAAATGCATCCTTGCCCTGCAGCCAGGAGGGGCACTGCCCACAGCATGCCAAATACATGCAAAACTCTAAGAAATTGTATGCGCGTGTATTTGTTTTAAGCTATCAAATATTAAACATTTGATGAATTATATAGGAAATTGTCTAGACATTCTAATTTATTTTTATGCTTTCTTTATCTTCCTCTTGTAGAAGTTACTTTGCTAAAAATTTCAGCAGGAGTTGCTATCTATAAAACCTTGCATTTGGTTGCAGACAATTTAAACAGTCAGTGCTTTTCATTGGTTTCTCAATGAGGGAAGACTGTCAGAGTAAGTATAGCACTCATAAAAATCCAAGAGAACTGCACCCTGTATGTTATGGGTGATCTACTACTCTTCGCTGGTCCACGTGGTGGTGTTTACTCAACATAACAGAGAAGTTCTGGGTTTACAGAGCCTTCCACGTTCAAAGAGGGTTATGAAGGAAGTTCGTATGTATTCAAGAAGATGTTATGACCTGCTCAGATAGATGGCTGTTAGCTTCAGGTAGATGGTATTACAATCCTAAGAAAAAGGACAGAGTGCAAAGGTGGTCACTAATCAGTCTGTGTAAGACTTATTAGACACAACTGAATTATGCTTCTTAGCTGTGTCATTATATTCAAGGGACTACCACAAATATAATTTGGGAAATCATTGATTGGAAATATCAGGTTCAGTGATAGTAACTGACCTAGGGACTTAGAAAACCAGCAATAGAGTATGAAGGGACCAAGAGAATCAGAATGTTGCTGCTGCCTCATGAATGGCTTCTACCAACATGATGTAGCTAGAATGAGTTCCTCATAGCGCCAGGCTACAGGCGGCCAATGTCTGGAGAAGCAAAATGGGAAGTTTCAGGTAGAACTAGGAGAAGTAGTACAGGAACACCATGGCAATCCTCTGGATATTTCTTAGTATAGTTGGGGTATATTTGAAGGAATTACTGGTACATGCATATTTAGCCACTCTCATCACTACTAATTTGACCCTTGATTCCCAAGCTTGATGTGTCTCTGGTGTGTGTATTCGATTAATTCCACTTATATTGTCCCAAACAAACAAACAAACAAACAATCCAAAAGAGTAATAAAATCAAAACAGTATAAGGGATTTTGATTAACTTTAGAAAATTCCTTAGGCATATTATATATTTTAAAAATATTGATTAATCCACCAGAGATAGAATTATAAAAGGACTATGAATTATAGGCTATGGAAACAACTCCTGGAATAACTGGAATTGATATCTTAGAAGATAACAGAATCCCCCTAGTTATCTCTTGTCCTGTAGGCTGACAACCTAGGAAGTAACAAAGATCCAATACTGAAAGAGTGTCAGGAAACAAGAAGAGTTACAGTTAAAACTATTACATTAAAGAAAGGAAATAAAGAGCTGAGGCAGGAGGATGATCCAGTGAGTAAAATGCTTGTTATGCAAAGACAAAGATCTGAGTTGGCATCTCCTGCAAACATATAAAAGCTAAAGTCAATCATGGCAGTGTGTACCAGTAATCCTTGTGCAGCATGCAGCAGAATTTGTGACAAGAGGATCCCTGGAGCCTATTGCTGAGCCTCGGGTTCCGTAAGGGACCTTGACTTTGAAATAGAGAGTGATTGAGAAAGAAAAGCAGCATCATGATTGGCCTCAGCATACATGTGGACACATATGCACCTGTATTCATAGTCACGTGTGTTAGCACCTATGAACATGTTGCATGAAATATTAAAAAGAACCATCAAGTTCCAGCACTACTGCAGGCAACTCTGCCCTGCCAGTGAGAAGTTCCGCAGGCTCTCTCTCTAGTTAGACCCCTTAGCGACCAACCTCAGTATTCCCAACTCCAGTTCACTTGTCTCTGGAGCTGCTAATTCTCATCCATAAATCCCCTCTGGTTGGCATTCCCACATTCCAGTAATTCTCTAGCAGTTTATTCTCATCTTGGTAGACTCTCTGGTCTGGGGCCCAGAGACATCTCCACCAAGCTTATCAATTTGTATATGGCCTGAATTAAATAAGTGTTTATTAAATAAATGGCTGAATCAAGAAATGATTTATCTAGAAATGCTCTGCTTGTTACAAATTTTTAAGAGGATATCAGTAGAGATAACATCTCAAAGTGAAGCACTTCTGATTTTGATATGAAAGGTGTGTGTGTTCTAAAATATGTAGGTTACATAGTTTTTAAGATTATGATATTTAAAATGCTCATATTGAAACTGAAACATGAACAATGAAAAGTTATCATGTGATACCCTTTGATAATATCTAGTAGTATGAATCCTAAATTCAGCTAAAGAGAATTCACCTGTGGATCATATCTTTCCCAGTTGAATTCAGTTGATTTTCAGAACAGCAAGGATTAGGGTACACGATACAGTGGACACCAGAGTGGTTTGAGTAACAGTTTGAATAAGTAAAATCATCATCTTTTATTTTTATTCAGTATAATAAATGATGATGTCAATCTTTTTTTTAGGACTCCTCTGAACATGTTCTTTTTTTTTCATTTTTTTTCTCTTTATTAGATATTTTCTTCATTTACATTTCTCATAAAATCCAGAGATTTTCCCTTACCCTCCCGCGTCCCCGCCCTGCTCCCCTACCCACCCCCTCCCACGTAATGGCCCTGGCATTCCCCTGTACTGGGGGATATAGAGTGTGTATGACCAATGGGCCTCTCCTCCCAATGATGGCCAACTAGGCCATCTTCTCCCATATATGCAGCTAGATACATGAGCGCCGGGGGAACTAGTTAGTTCATGTTATTCTTCCACCTAGAGGGTTGAAGACCCCTTCAGCTCCTTGGGTACTTTCTGCCCTATACTTTATAATTATATAAAAATTATGATAATTGATAGGGCTTCTAAACATTATTAATTAACTTCTAGTTTTACAGTTATGGAATCAGAAGCTTTGGTGATCTATTTCAACTAAGACTCATTAGTTTAATTGAGATTAACACCAGGGCATTTGATTCTCAAGAACTTTGACATGGGCTATTATAGCTAATTTCCATACAATAAAAGACATTACATCATAGAAATGTACTTCTCATGCATTTGAAGGCTGAACAGTCAAGACCAGAGAGTATGACTGTGTCTTGAGGGTCTTCAGACTTGTGTGATCTTACCTGTATCTTCAGGAGAACTTGGAACCTATCAAATCCTAACCACCTTCCAGAAGCCTCACTTACTAATGCAATAGCAATGGGGAGATAGAATACCAACACATGGATTTAGGCAGATATACTTAATGCCTCTCTAATATCTTTTCTTTCATTATCTTCATTTACAATTCCTTGGGTCAATTGTAGTTGGATATTCTCAAATATTTATGAACAAAAATGACAAAAGGAACAAATTCTTCTCTAAAACACTTTTATGGATTACAAATGAATTAATAGAGAATTTATACCAGTCATACTTTCCTTATCCATAATTTTCTTCTAGATAAAGTTTGCCCTGTTAATGTATGATTTTAAAACTGGAGTCTATTAATCACTTTTTTTTTTCAAAAAATGATAGGAAAAAAATGTGTGATGGAGCTAAGAATAGACAGGTATAGTCAATGACGGGCTGTATGTTAGCCTAGAAATTTTGACTTTTTCTTCAGTAAGTCAGAATGAAGCTTTGAATGATCTTGACAGGCTAGAATATATGAAAACTCGCAGGAATAAATTTAATATGATAAATGTAAGGTTATTTGTAGTTCTGTAAATTTCATAAAAATTCATGTAGCCTATATGTTTTAACTGACTAAAAACTTCCTTTAATCTATAGAAATGACATTTATTTATTTTAAATTTAAGACTTTCTGACTATGTGCCATATAATTTTGGAGGTTGCTAAAGACCGAAGGTCCTACATATCACTTGATCTTCTCTGGGGAAGGTATATGGGTGAGTGGGTTAGTCCTCTACACTGGATGTAGAAGTTTGTCCAAGATTCAGAGAATAAAACACATCCTTCAGAATGGGAGAAACATAAGGAACTGTGCCTTCACAGAGAAGAACTCCTAGTTTTCTCCATTTTCTTTAATGATTATTCCATGCATATATGTGTCAGTGTTTTTATATATGTACCCATGCATATAGGGTAACATCAGAAATGTGGGTTCTTTTAAATTCAAATGCTATATGGGAGAACAGACAAATTTTGTGCCACAAACACTCACATGTTAGAAGAAAAAAGGAGATACACGTACCTGGAGAGATTTACTTGATGGTCATTCTTTTAACATGCCCTGATCAGATATTACATGTAGACATTTGCAAAGACAATAGGAATTCATTAAAGCATTTGAAAATAGGAGATGCATGAGCAAAGTTTTGAAGTAAAGACAATAGCAAGAAGGAAGTAGGATGATCAGTTTTGCAGTTACTGATGATGAGAAAAGTTTACATGGTGTTTCATATAACTTATTTATCCAGATTGAGAAAGGTGAGTATTCAAACTAAATATTTGTGGGAAAGAATGCACCACTGGGAACCCCACAACACCCAGAGGCAGCTCCACTCCCAAGGGCTCCAATGCACCCAAGATCAGAGGATCAGAGGTGAGGAGGACACAGCATCTGTCCCCAACACCAGGAGTAACTGGGGCCAGTGGAACCCAGGCACACAGTAACTCCACTGGAACAGTGGCAAGGGTTCCTTCCAGTCGGTCTGGGCCAGCACCTTGAGCAGACCTTGAGCACAAACTCATCAGCCAGTCCCACATCAACTAGAGGCAGCTCCACTACCAAGTGCTCTAACATGCCAGAATTACAGGATCCCAGGGGCTTGGTCACACCAAGATCTCAAGGTCCCAAAGGCAGCTTGACTCCTAAGAGCTTAGAAGCAACCAGCATCTCAGGATCCTGGATCACAGAATCACAGGATCACAGAGACAGCTTGACTTGGAGGAGTTCTGATCCAACCAGGATCATAGGAAGGACAGGCTCCAGTCAGACTTAGCCAGCCCAGGTAGAAGTAGAGATAACCAGATGACTGGAAGCAAGCATAAGAACATAAGCAACAGAAACCAAGGTTACTTGGCATCAACAGAACCCAATTCTCCCACCATAGCAAGTCCTGGATACCCCAACATACCAGAAAACACGATTCAGATCTAAATTAACTTCTCATGATGATGAAAGAGGACATTAAGAAGGAGATAAATAACTCCCTTAAAGACATAAGGAGAACAAAGGTAAATAACTAGAAGTCCTTAAAGAGCAAACACAAAATATATCCCTTAAAGAGTTACAGGAAAACACAATCAAACATTCGAAGGAAAGGAACAAAATCATCCATAATCAAAAAATGGAAAAAGAAACAATAAAGAAATCACAAAGGGAGACAACCCTGGAGTTAGAACACCTAGGAAAGAGATCAGGAGTCATAGATGCAAGCATCACCAACAGAATACAAGAGATAGTAGAGAGAATCTCAGGAGCAGAAGAGACTATATAAAACATTGACACAACAGTCAAAGAAAATGCAAAAAGCAAAAAGCTCCTGACCCCAAACATCCAGGATATCCAGGACACAATGAGAAGATCAAACCTAAGGATAATAGGTATAGAAGAGAGAAAAGATTCCCAACTTAAAGTTCCAGTAAATATCTTCAACAAAATTATAGAAGAAAACTTCCCTAGCCTAAAGAAAGAGATGCCCATGAATATACAAGAAGCCTACAGAACTCCAAATAGACTCAATCAGAAATCACATAATAATCAAAACACCAAATGCACTAAACAAAGGAAGAATTTTAGAAGCAGTAAGGGAAAGGGTCAAGTAATATATAAAGGCAGACCATTCAGAATTACACCAGACTTCTCACCAGAGACTATGAAAGCTAGAAGTTCCTGGGCAGATATCATACAAACCCTAAGAGAACACAAATATCAGCCCAGCAAAACTCTCAATCTCAGTAGATGGAGAAAACAAGACATTCCATGGCAAAACCAAATTTACACAATATCTTTCCACAGATCTAACCCTACAAATGATAATAGATTGAAAACACCAAAACAAGGAGTGAAATTACACCCTAGCCAAAGCAAGAAAGTAATCTTTCAACAAACCCACACAAACATAATTCCACCTCTAACAAGAAAATAAACAGGAATAAACAATCTCTTTTCCTTAATATATCTTAATATGAAAATTAGTATTACCAACATACTCCAATTGATTGAAATTCAAAAACATGAGGAATTGGAAATTTGTCCGCTGTCATTTCATGGTCTCTCTAATTTGGTAATGGGAGAAACAGGTCCAGTATTGTACAGTCCATATATACTTTCTGCTTGTTTGTATGTGACAGTGTCTTGCTGCGTTTTGAAATCATGGTCTTGAAATCATGCTTCTCCTATCTCAGCCTCTCTATTAGTAAGATTGTTTATTTGATGTTTTTATTATATTATGGTATATTATGGTTTTCAGAACAGTTTACATATTTCAAAATTATTTATACAGTCAAAAGATATGTAGACAATCAATTTGGGAGGTGGATTGTAAGAGAACAGCAAAGAGTGAGACTGAAGGCTTTGCTTGATATTTATAATTATTGTATCAATTTTGAAGAAGAGGACTTTATAAGTTACTCTTATTCTGAGATGAATGCTTTTCAAAATCTACACAGCCAATGAACCAGAATCTTACACTCACCTAACATCTGTGCCACCCTCCAAGAAGAACCATTGTTCATTGAAACAGGCCATCTTCTTCCATATATGCAGCTAGAGACATGAGCGCAGGGGGAACTAGTTAGTTCATGTTATTCTTCCACCTAGAGGGTTGAAGACCCCTTCAGCTCCTTGGGTTCTTTCTCTAGCTCCTACCTTGGGAGTCCTGTGTTCCAACTAATAGCTGACTGTGAGCATCCACTTCTGTGTTTACCAGGCACTGGTATAGCCTCTCACAAGACAGCTATATCAGGTCCCTTTCAGCCTTATCTTGCTGGGGACTCTTATGGAAGAATAGAAATGATTTCGGCCCTAAGGGGTAGGAACTCTACAGAAAGACCAACAGAATCAAATAACCTGGACCTCTGGGCTCTCAGAGACTAAACCACCAACTAAAGAACATACACGGGCTGGACCTAGACCTCCGTGCACTCATGTAGATGTGCAGCTTGGTTTTCACCTGAGTTTGGAACTGCAGCAGGGCCAATCCCAAAAGCTGTTGCTTGTGTGGGGGCTGTTTTCTTCTAGTTGGCCTGCCTTTTCTGGCCTCAGTAGGAGAGGATGTGCCTAACTTTGCAGAGACTTTATGAGCAGTGGTAGGGGGGTAACTGGGGAGCCCACTGAGAGGAGAAGGTGAGGGGGAGATGGAAAGGATTGTTCATGGGTGACTGAGGGAGGTCAGTGAGCAGGATGTAAAGTGAGTAAATAAGATAATAATAACAACAAATAAAGTAGACAAAATTAAATAAAAATTAATTACCTGTGATGCTGAGAGTGGGTCCCATTCTTTTTGTATGGCTTTGGTCTGATTGCAGTTCTAAGTTTTTGTATGCTGGGATTAACTTAATCTTAATCCTTAAGGTAGCCTAGAGAGAAGTATTCTATTGTTATTTCCACCTCATAGATTAGCAAAGTAAGTCAAAGGGAGCACAGTTTACTCTTTTCTAGTTTCGAAGTTGATAAGGGAACAGCAGGAGCTTAAATTTTACCAATGACTTAAAATGTTGATCCTTAAACTGCTACATAAGTTTAATAGTATTTAATGGCACATGGAGCAATAAAAAGAAGACAAAGGATATTAGAAGTTCCAATATTTTACATACTCATGACATACTACAGAGAAGTAAAGAGTGAAGGGTTGTTTGTTTGTAGGTTTTAGGGTTTTGGTTTTTATTTTCGCATTGTTTTGTTTTTTATTTTGTTTATTTTTCTCTTTGTATGGTGAAGCTGGTTAGCAGATGTGTGCTCAGTGTCCATTGCCTTCTGAAATTCTTGTGTTGAAACCAGAGAATCCCTAATATAATGGCATTCCTGAAAGGGGCTTTAGACGTCTAATAAACTCATCAATGGGATTTTTGTCTTTGTTCATTTTAAAGCCCTCAAAAAATCTTTTCCATCTCTCTGTCATGCAAGAATATGAACAGAAGGGGACCTTACCAGATCTTTATTGTCCTATATACTATTCACAGAAATCCAGAGTCCAGCAGTGTGAGAAGTAGGTTGCTATTGTTCCAAGCTACCATGTGTTTTGTACTTTGGAGCATTCTTTTTTTTTTTTTTCCAACTTTTATTAGATATTTTCTTCATTTACATTTCAAGTGTTATCCAGAAAGTTCCCTATATCCTCCCCCCTCCCGGCCCTGCTCCCCTACCCATCTTCTCCCACTCCTTGGCCCTGGCGTTCCCCTGTATTGGGGCATATAAAGTCTGTATGACCAAGGGGCCTCTCTTCCCACTGATGGCCAAATAGGCCATCCTCTTCTATATATGCAGCTAGAGTCATGAGCTCAGGGGGTACTAGTTAGTTCGTGGTTATTCTTCCACCTAAAGGGTTGAAGACCCTTCAGCTCCTTGGGTACTTTCTCTAGCTCCTTCTTCCTTGGGAACCCTGTGTTCCATTTAATAGCTGACTGTAAGCTTCCACCTCCATGTTTGCCAGGCATTGGTATATTTTTCCCTGAGACAGCTATATCCGGGCCCTTACAGCACCATCTTGCTGGCATATGCTATAGTGTCTATGTTTGGTGGCTGATTGTGGGATGGATCCTTGGCAGCCGCAGTCGTTGGGTCCATCCTTTGGATTCAGCTTCACAAATGATCTCTTTAACTCTTTGAGTGTGTGGTTTGTTCTTAATTCTAGGAAGAGGTGACGTGTCCATGGAGCATTCTTAAAATAAGAGGAAAGAGGTTCTGGATATCAGATTTAGGTTTACAACATATCTATAGCATTGTGCTATAGAACAAGAATCATACCAAAAGAAGACTGGAGTAAAAACTGAGTGGTTAATGTGATGTTTATAGGTGTGATAGTATACAGTATATTAAAATTAATGGAGAATTAATGTACAATGTGCAATTTATGTTCTCTCAGCAGTTATAAAACTAGTAGATTGAGGTTACATAGTTATATGTGAAGAAAATAAAACTTAATCACACCAGGGGAATGCCACTGTAAGGGTATACTGAAATACTGAGCAGCGGTCCTTCATAGAGGGATCTTTCAGGACAATTTGAACCTATTGTATTAATTAGCTCACTAGAGCTGATGACATTGCAATTGTGTCTAAGCGTTCAAACATTTGTTATCTCTTGTTTTTTTTTGTTTGTTTGTTTCATTTTTTGTTTGTTTCTGTATTTAGTGTATACCTGCTTCTTTGTCACAAAACGTGGAAGTGTGATAAATTATTTCATTAATAAAACATATAATCTTGTACTAAGATTAATACTAGAAATTTCTGTTATAATTTTGTTTAACTATTTCCCATTTTTCATAACCTCTTTGTTTTTAATGTAGGGTAATTGTTTGGTGGAAAATTATTTACTGCATCAATGGTTTAAAAAGTATCAGTATTAATTCCACCTAAAGTAAAGTATACTCTTCATTGCTGATGTGTCCCCCCTCCCACCTCCACCACTGGGATTTTCTTTGCCAGAAATGGAATAATGAAATACAATCTTCACGGTCTACTGTGTAGGATAGATACTGTAAATTCCTGATCTTGCTTTCCCATTGATCTGCATTGCCATATGGGAATCCTGTTCAGCTGATCTTTATTTCCTGAGTCAGAAATGCTGTTTTACCTATCTTTGGGGCTTTCCACAGATATTCTCAGTGGATTGCCAGGCACTGCACTTGAAAGTGAAATTTCAAAGGCCTAGAAAGAAGGTTCAGGGCTGAAATGTTTACACTGCATTTTAAAATTTTTTTAATAAACATTTTCTAAGCTGATGGATCAGATGAAAGCGTCATAGATCTGAGAACTCTGGATGCTGTATTCAGGTAACATTTGAATACAGAGAATTTCTAAGGTGTAGTATGGGGTTCACAAGTTATACATGGATACAAAAATTACTTGTTTACATGTCATTTTTAACTTTGTATAATTTACACAATTATGATTTGTAAATTTTTGAATACATTTTCAAATATTTATTTACCTATTCTTAATTCTCATTCAATTTGATAATCAATTTGAATAAGAACATAGCATAGCTAACAATAGGCAAAAATTAATGTCACTAGAAATTTATTTTAAAGAAAGATATTTTTTGATTTTGTTATTTGTGTGGGCAACTACTTACATTACATAGAAACAAAAATATCGACTGAAAGCAAATTAAATTGAAAGTTTCAATAAAGAAAAGCTATCATAAGTAGTCTTATATTAACTATATTTTAATTAGAGAAAAATGTATAACAGGTTATTTTACAGTCTTATATTGCATAATATATTAGTAAACTTTTCTTTTAACACAATCTAGTTCCCAGTGACCTCTTGTATATTACACATTTCTATACTTCTAAATGGCATATGATTAGATTTGTCACTTTTCTTAAATTTGTATACCGACAAAATAATAGCGTGGAATAAAGTTTGCTAAATGTCTTATACCTCTTTTAAAGTTTGACAATGTTTGGAAAGCATACTTTTTTTTTTTCAACTTTTATTAGATATTTTCTTCATTTACATTTCAAGTGTTATCCAGAAAGTTCCCTATACCCTCCCTCCTCCCGGCCCTGCTCCCCTACACATCCACTCCCACTTCTTGGCCCTGGTGTTCCCCTATATTGGGGCATATAAAGTCTGCATGACCAAGGGGCCTCTCTTCCCACTGATGGCCAACTAGGCCATCCTCTTCTATATATGCAGCTAGAGACATGAGCTCAGGGGGTACTAGTTAGTTCATGGATATTCTTCCACCTAGAGGAAGCTCCTTGGGTACTTTCTCTAGCTCCTTCTTCCTTGGGAACCCTGTGTTCCATCTAATAGCTGACTGTGATCTTCCACCTCCATGTTTGCCAGGCATTGGTATATTTTCCCCCGAGACAGCTATATCCGGGCCCTTACAGCACCATCTTGCTGGCATATGCTATAGTGTCTATGTTTGGTGGCTGATTGTGGGATGGATCCTTGGCAGCCACAGTCATTGGGTCCATCCTTTGCATTCAGCTTCACACATGATCTCTTTAACTCTTTCAGTGTGTGCTTTGTTCTTAATTCTAGGAAGGGGTGACATGTCCACATTTTGATCTTCCTTCTTCTTTAGTTTCATGTGTTTAGTATATTGTATCTTGGGTAGTCTAGGTTTCTGGGATAATATCCACATATCAGTGAGTATATGTTATGTGAGTTCATTTGTGAATGGGTTACTTCACTCAGGATGATGGCCTCCAGATCCATCCATTTGCCTAGGAATTTCATATATTTATTGTTTTTAATACCTGAGTAGTACTCCATTGTGTAAATATACCAAATTTTTTGTATCCATTCCTCTGTTGAGGGACATCTGGGTTCTTTCCAGTTTCTGGCTATTATGAATAAGGCTGCTATGAACATGGTGGAACATGTGTCCTTGTTACCAGATGGAATATCTTCTGGATATATGCCCAGTAGAGGTATTGCAGGATCTTCCGGTAGTACTATGTCCAATTTTCTGAGGAACCACCAGACTGATTTCCAGAGTGGTTGAACCAGCTTGCATTCCCACCAACAATGGAGGAGTGTTCCCCTTTCTCCACATTCACGCCAGCATCTATTGTCACTTGAATTTTTGATCTTAGCCATTTTTACTGGTATGAGGTGGAATCTCAGGGTTGTTTTGATCTGCATTTCCCTGATAATTAAGGATGTTGAACATTTTTTCAAGTGCTTCTCAGCCATTTGGTATTCCTCAGTTGAGAATTCTTTGTTTAACTCTGTGCCCTACTTTTTAATGGGGATATTTGATTTTCTGGTGTCCACCTTCTTGAGTTCTTTATCGGATATCAGTCCCCTATCTGATTTAGGATTGGTAAAGATCCTTTCCCAATCTGTTGGTGGCACTTTTGTCCTGTTGACAATATCTTTTGTCTTACAGAAGCTTTGCAACTTTATGAGGTCCCATTTGTCAATTCTTGATCTTACAGCACAAGCCTTTGCTGTTTTGTTCAGGAATTTTTCCCCGGTTCCCATATCATCGAGGCTTTTCTGCCCAACAATTAGATACCACACCAAGGTCTGGGCAGGCAGGGGCTTCAGCCTGGAGGAACTCAGGTTGGCTGCTCTCCATAAGAAAAATGGCTCTCTGGAAGGAGCACAAGGTCCCCAATGAAGGAGGCAGACAGACAGGGAGCTGAAGGGGACTGAAGCCTCATTGGAGGAACAGCAATATGAACTAACTAGTACCGCCAGAGCTCCTTGGAACTATACCACCAATCAAAGAAATCACATGATGGAACTTGTGGCTCCAGGTGCATATGTAGCAGAGCATGGCCTAGTTGGTCATCAGTGGGAGGAGACGCCCTTGGTCTTGTGAAGGTTCTATGCCCCAGTATAGAGGAATGCCAGGACCAGGAATGGGAGTGGGTGGGTTGGGAAGCAGGCGGGGGGTGGGGGATGGGGAGGCGAGAGCTGATTTTGGGGGAAAACTAGGAAAAGAGATAACATTTGAAATGTAAATAAAGAAAATATCTAATAAAATAAAATTTATATCCAGTTTCAAAGAAAGAAAGAAAGAAAGAAAGAAGGAAGGAAGGAAGGAAGGAAGGAAGGAAGGAAGGAAGGAAGAAAGGAAGAAAATGTATCTCACCATCAGCATCTGTGGACCCAAGGAGGCAAAACAAATCCACTAAATCACTCCAGGCCAACGTGTAGCACCTGAAGGTGTGCTGCGCCAAGTTTATACTTTCCCCCCTGAGACCACCTGCTCCAAAGAAGGGAGACAGTTCTGCTGAAGATCTTAAATTGGTCACCCAGCTAACAGGACCGTGATTCCCATCTGGAATGTTTACAAAAAAGAAAAGGCCAGAGTTATCACAGAAGAAGAGAAGAACTTTAAAACTTTTGCCAATCTTGCGTGGCCCGTGCCAATGCCCTTCTCTTTGGCAGCCAAGCAAACGGAGGGAAAGAATCTGCAGAGTAAGATGTTACAAAGAAAAAGCAATGCGAGGCTGGAGAATTGCAATACATTTTCCATAAAGCAAGAAAAAAAATCTAAATTCTTTTTTTGAGTGGATACCCCAGGATTCCCATAATTTCGTGGACTATCTGAATACTTATTGGTTATTTGGTCCCATTGACCTTTCTCTGAGCTTCTGAAAGTCTAAAAGATTTTAATCTGTTTCATATGAGAACTGAGTTCATTCATAAAGATCTTCTTTCCAGTAAACACTGAGGTAGTTTTGGCCAGGGCCTAGGCTTTCCCTACATTTCTTCAAGGTCTGGGCACACAATCAAGAGGCAGTTTTAAGTGTATGGTTAGATTGTTGAAGGAAATTACAATAGAGTAACTATTTTCCTCTTCCTTCTTCCTGTTCCACTGTCTCCTCCACCCCTTACTCGATCCAACCCCGTTCTCCCAAACTTTCTTTCCCTCCCCTCTCATGTTCAGTTTGATCTGGCATGTTGAGTGTCCGTGAAATACAATGATTACTGATCAGAGAGATGGATCAGCAGTTTAGAGCACTGGCTGCTCTTCTAGAGAACTGGTTAGATTCATAACATCTACATGGAGTATAACAGCCATCTGTATTAACTCCATTTAGGGGGAATCTACAGCTCTTGCCTGCTCTCCTCAGGCTCTGCATGTGTGTTGTTCAGAGACATGCATGCAGTCACAACAGCCAAATAAAAAATAAAAATAGATGAATCTTTGGAAATACATTGATTGTCACAACAATTTATTGCTTATGGCCAGAACTCTATAGACCTCATATCTTGCCGATTTTAAAGATGAGATAACAAAGATATAAACATGAATGTTCCTACCCAGTGATATACCTGGACGTTATTGTGTACATTTGTAAGGGGGCAGATCTCTGGATTTTCTTTCCTTTCTAACCCATTGCCTTATATTTGTTATTTAATTAAATCTTTGTCAAATGAATGGATAAAAGGAATGACTTTCATATTTACATAAAATTTTATAATCAAATGATAAATTTTAATTTATTGTCATTATATGTAATTTGCCCATGCACTTGTGCATGCTAAATAAGTGAATCACAACAGTCGCCCATGGTCACATTATGTTTTGTTAATTTTAACATGTGCCTGTTTTTGCCTGCAATCAATATGAATAACAACTAGGTAAGGCTAGATTATGTTACTCTATCCCTTTAAATAATAGGGATAGCAGAGTATGAATTTCCTGTATTTTCACTCTCCCTTTATTAGTTAAGTGACTGCAAAATGCTGGTGACAGCCAAGGCATCTGGACTTTCAAGCTTAGAAGTTTCTAAGAACAACCAGTGACTGGAGTCCGTAAAGCTATGGTGCAAACCTGAGTTTTGTTTCCAGCACCCAAGGCAGGTGGCCAACAATAGGCTGTAACCCCAAGTCTAGGAAATCAGACATCCCCAGCTTCTGTGAGCAACCGCATTGAGTGCACAAACCACATAAATACACATAGTTAAACATAATTTTTAAAAATGTAATAAGTTTTCATTGATGATAACCCAGTTAAAAGCGCTCTGAGGAGACACAGGATTTTTTAACACCCAAATACAGCATCATATTTTCAGCACACTTTTGCATTCCGAACATATTCTGTAGTGCATCTTCTTTCTTCGAAGTCCCTCTCCTTGTATGCTCCCTCCTATCCTCTGAATGTTTAGTTAGGTCTCAAACAAGTCTTCTTTGTGTTTCTTTTGTTGTAAATACCTTGGATCTCTGGTTGCCCGAATGCCCTCCTTTATACTGGACATCAGTAATGTTTTTTTTTGTTGTTGTTGTTTGTTTGTTTGTTTTGTTTTTCTCTCTGGAATGAGAGGAGAAAGAAGGATGCACCTTACTAGAATCAGAGAGCAAGAAGGAGTTGAGCCCTCTTACTCCTCTTAGAATTTTAAAATAATAGGGGAGGAAAAAAAGACTTCTCAAAAGTTGACACAAATATTTAGGGGAAATCGCAGTATATGGTTTAAGGGTCTTAGCTGAAAGCCCTATATTTGAGAGTTAGTTTAACATTGAGAAGTTTAACATTGTTGTGTAGTTTGTGTAGCATGCTGTTTGTGGGAACTTGCAGATACAATGCATACAGACTTGTCTGTGCCTCTCCCCAATCACACACATTGGCTGCTGGATATGGTAGTGATATCACAGAGAGTGAGTTAGCATCTGTTCAACCCTGAGTCAGTGACATATGCTGTGTCTTATTTTGACTAGCTAGTAGCTTGAGATTTTAAGAAAAAAAATGTGATCTTAGAAAAATATGACAAAATTGCATGTTAGTGCTCTGAGATTTGTGTTTGTGGGACTATTCCAAACATGAATCCTTTAGTTTGAAATAGTGCTGAAATTATGTCATCTTGCTTTTCCTGTAAATTTTTGGAAGAGACTCATCTCTTCCTTTTTTATTGTGGAGTACCAGTATTATTTATGTTGAACTTCCTAACCCAATTGTACCTGTACTTAGCTTTGTGTCTTGTAATCATTTATTCATAAAACATTTGTTTTCTTTTTATAATCTAGAATTTAAGCTTGGCCACAGTGAAGCTAGTGCCCTATTCCTTTTTTTTTACTACCTAGTAGTTATTACACTTGTGAGAACATGCTAGATGGTTCATAATTATTTTACCAAAACTGTGTTAATTGTGTGTATCACATGTACATGCAGGTCAGAGAGCTATCCTTGAAGGCCATTTCTCTCCTCCTACTAATGTAGCATCTGAGGGGCAGTCTCAACTTGTCACAAGCCTGATACTTTAACCTCTGAACTATTCTGAGGACATCTCATGTTGTGCTCATAGGCATGCATGTAGGCAAAACATCCATGTACTTCACATAATAACACTTGGGAAACATTTTTAAAGATTAAAAATTTTATATACACTACAAAGACATATTTTCTATGAAAGTGTTGAGTAAAATACTTATTTACTGGGATTTCACAAGCATATTATTTTGTATACATGTCAGCAATGTTTGTTTTTCTTCAGAATAGGTTTTAAGGTCCTCTGTCACTGAGAAAACAGAAAATTTCAGACAAACTGTTCACAACGTTTTTTCCTTATAGAATGAGATGCAATTCTTTGATAATTGTTGATAGCTGATAACACTTCCAGAAAATCAGAACTAAAGACTCTAAACTTCTGCTGAGATTTGAATTTTAATATTTTGTGTCTTGGGTTTAATGGATAAAGTGTTTTTTTTTAATCACATGTAAGTAAATGTACAAAAATCTTTTCAAAACTCATGCATGCACTATGGATACAAAAGTATCAGAATAGTTATTTTAGAATATTGGGGCATTATGAGATTTGGAAAAAAAAAACTGCCATTGTGTTTCATTTTCATTTACTTTTCAAAAGGGGAATGTTGGCTTTGTTATGTTGGATTATTATAAGTTTTATTTCTGCTACATTTTATCACAGTGCACACTGAGCATAAATAAACTCTGGTATGCTAAACCTAATAGCAATTAGACTGGAAGTGTTTGTGTTTCATCACTGTGAACTTCACAGAAATGTTTCCATGACAACCTCCATGCTAGTTAAGACAACCAGAGGTGATCAACAGTTTATGTATTTTTTTTCACTTGTAAGAATGGAATTTGTGTTGACAGTTTTGGCCTTTAATAGCACTTTTGTTCCGTGTGAAAGTATTTGTTTACCAGATCATATGCTGCTAACTGTCAAGTCGAAGTAGAGTGACTGCTTTGATAAAAGACTGCATTAAAATTTTGAGTCTTTGAGTCTGAAGCTCTTTTACTCTAATTATCCCCATCAGTAATGAAGAGTTCATTTGCTTCAGTACTCCACAAATAACAGTTTATTAAGACTAAGTAGAAAATCAAGAGGATCATGATTTGGTTTGACCATCTAAAAGTGGAAATTCTTTTAACTATATCACTTAAAGTTTCCCTTGTGTGTACATATTCATGTGTATGCACACATGTTCACTTTGAAAATAGTATTTAAATGACATCTTTGCAGAAGGTTCTTAGGACAGTGTTAGCGACTTTTCTTTCTCCATTCACTTCCCCCAAATATTGGAGCAACTGCTGTAGTGTCTGTTAATATATCTGGATGAAAAGACATGCACAATATAGAGATAGAAATAAGAGCACCTTCAGGCAAAAATTACTAAGATTCTTTTGCTGGTCAAGGAACTGAGAATCTCTATATTTCTGGTTTCATTTTCTATGTCTGTCTGGCTCTCTGTCTCTGTGCTTCTGTGTCTCTGTGTCTCTAATCCTCTCTGTTTCTGTCTCCCTGTCCCATCTCTTTTTCTCTCTCCACCTCTCTTTCTCTCTGTGTATGTGTGTTTGTGAAATTACATAATTTCTTTAGTGCTATTGCAGTAAGAGCAATTCTGTATAGCTCAGGGCGCAGCTTCTGGTTCTAGTTTTTGCATTCCACATTGTTTGAGGCAGCATCTCAAACCCATGTCCCTTCCTCCTTCTTCTCTCCCACCTCTCCACTTTGGATTCCCTTAGTTCTGCAGCATATACCACATACCAGGCAAGGTCATACAAGATCTAACCTACTGGTGGCTACTGGCAATTTTCCTGCCTCAGCTTTCCATCTCTCTGAAGGAGTTCCATGACTACAAACATGCACTATATGTCTGGCTTTTATGGGAATTCTAAGGATTCAAACTCTATAATTTTTACACTTGCACAGCAAGAGCCTTTACCGCTGAGGCATCTTTGCAGGCTCTCCTTCATTACACTTACATAGGGGTTATCTGATGTTGAGGACATGTCTGATCTGACATTTTAAAAATAAACATGCATGTATAGCTTTAAACTATTGGAATTGTGAAAGTTTATTCTTCAGAGCTCTACGAATTTCATGGGAATGTGAGGAGCACTTGTGTCCATTGTTCACACAGGAGTTTGTACTCATCTCTTCCTGTCCCTTGTCTCCATGATCACAAGCCAGCAGTATCAAATATGTGAGAAACAAAGCTCTTGGAGGGGAAGGACATATTAAATGCCTTTATATTATTCACACATGTAAATAAGCTCTTCAATATCAATACTAAAATTTATTTTCTTTGTTAGGTTTCTTACCCTCAAACCTGTCTTTACAGAAAAGTTAAAAAAATGGTTTCCAGCATTTTAACAGATTGCAAAATCAATATTAAATTATAAATTAATCAAAATTATCATCTTTATCAAAATTATTTCTTGAAATTAAGTAAGTAAAGTGATATTTATGTAGGCTAGCGTGTACTTTACCTCATTTTTGTGTAAGCAAAACGATGTCAAATTCCTTCATTTTCTTCAGTCTTTATCTTGACATCATCATCATCAGTAACCAATAATCATCCACTCAATCACAAAATCTAGAAATTTGAAAATGTCGTGAATTCAATCATTCATTTTCTTGGTTCTTTTTAGACACTGAAGATGTTGCAGAAAAGAATGAAAAGCTAATCTTTTTTTCCCTCATTTGTAACTATGTTCAGATACAAAGTGTTCAAAAATAATTCAACCCTTTAAAGATGCAGAGTATAAATGGAGCTGAGGGCTGAGAAGAAAAATAAAGTTAAAGAAAAATGGTGTGTGTGTGTGTGTGTGTGTGTGTGTGTGTGTGTGTGTGTTGGAGAAGGTGGTTATGTAGCATGATCAGGAAATAGTCACTGAAATGGTAAGGCCTTTTGTCAGGGTGACATCTTGAACATGTCCAAAACTGAATTGGTGAAGAATTGAAGTTCTCTCAAAACTTGTCATTTTATGGTGTTCCTCATTTTACAAAATGTTAATGACATCCACCCAATGTCAAGGTTTAAAAAAAAAAAACACAAATCCATTTTAACTTCTGTTAAATGAAGGGATGAGCTATATTTGAACTCTGAAATGTAAAGATGCTAAGGATGCAGGAGCAGCCGTGTTTTAAAACAGTTTTGTCCTTGGCAATTTTTAAGCAAGGGCAAGCTGGCTGTTATAATTGCTACAAACCAAGGGGGCAAAGTGTGGTAGGAGGCTGGGGGTGTGCTGTAAATCCTCTATAACTTCAGGCTGTGTGGCTTAGGGCACAATGTTGGAGAGTTCTGAGAAGATGAGCAACACGTGTGGTGACTGCTTTTCTCATCTTTTTGATCTTTTAAGAGATAATTGAATCAACTTACTCCTAAAGAAGGGTTACTTTTGTTTTTATTTGTAATGATGTCCTTCCACTCTTGCATTGACATAGATATTATATCATGGCAGGGGCTCATAGTGGAAACATTCTTTCCTGGCCAGGAAGTAAAAACAAAAGAAAGATGGGGAAGAAAGCCACAATACCCTTGTAGGACATGTTTCTAAGCATGTAAAAAGCTGCACTAGGCTCTGCCTCTTAAAGCTTCCATTTCATACCAGTACTTCTATGGGCTAGAGACAAATGTTTTAATACACAAAATTTAAGGGAAGTGTATCCAAACTATAGCCTCTCTTAACTCTGCTGTTGTGGCTGCCGTTTAGATGGTAGCTTACACAAAGTGATGAAGAGAGTAGAGCAAGCATGATGTGATTTGTTTATTTGTTTCAAGAATCTAAATAAGAAATAGTAGTAATTTGAACTGAGAGCAAAGGCAATGAAAAATTACCAAATTGTGAAGCTATTTTGCAGGCTTAGCCCGTGAGTTTCCCTGACAGACTTAATGGGGTACCCATAACTAGGAGAGGAGTTACAGTTGATCCAGGTTATATGAACATGAGACCTGAGAGCAGAAGATTCTTTTTCAGGGGGAACATGAGTAAACAATAGACCTTATTTTGATATATCTAAGAGATTTATCCACAAAATTAGCCAGAGGTGGTAAGTAAGAATCTACAGTGTGAAACAGAGGTGATGTAAAGAGAAACAAAGGAAATTCTTTGTAATTCACTCACCATCAAAGAAGGGTACTAGAAAGAAGCTGTGTACAGACTGAGGCCTGAAAAAGAACAGGATGATAATTAAATATACAGAGACCAGTTAAGGATGTAGAAATAAGGCATGAGAATTATGAAGAAAACTCAAGCAATATATACATATATTTGAGATTGCGTGTATGTAAGCTTTTTAAGAGGATATGTAATTAATGATGTATCATGCTTACAAGTAAACAAAAAGATTGAAAATTTCTTTCAAGAACTCTATTGAAGCAAAGAGGTGGTAATGGCTAGGGGAGAGGATCAAGGAAAGCACTGAGGACACAACAGTGAGGATGGGTTTTTCACAACATGCTACTGTTCTGAAGTTCATGCATTTGTTTGAATAAAATTATAATTCTTGTGTGTTTCCAAATGGACCTTCCTAGATTTCAGTTGTTTTAGTTTTTATATATTTTATGTGCATAAGTGCTCTGGTCCCCAGGTATATGACTGGAAGTCAAAGAAACTAGGAGAAGCCATCAGATCTCCTGGGGTTGAAGGTGCAGAAGGTTGTGAGCCACCAAGTGGGTGCTGGAATCCACTTGCTCATAAACCACAGAGCCAGCTGTTTCCAGCACCATTCACAGGTTCATCTTTAAAACATATTTTAAAGTTTATTAGAAAGAACTTCCAAATAAAAAATATCATCCCACAAAATAATCCAGATCCAAAGTCTGTGAAACTTGGTGAATTTATTTATAGTTTTTTGTGGACAGTTAGAAGCTGTGGAGCTTCACATTAACCTTTCACTGTAAAATATATTTTTATGCATTTATTTATAATACACGCACCAAGGAAAATTCTTGACATAGTTGAAACTAGAGAATTACCTTTATAACCTTATCCATTCCATATATGTCCAATCCCCTGATCTTTGACTTTTAATCTTTCTTTCTTTCTTTCTTTCTTTCTTTCTTTCTTTCTTTCTTTCTTTCTTTCTTTCTTTCTTTCTTTCTTTCTTCCTTCCTCTCTCTCTCTCTCTCTCTCTCTCTCTCTCTCTCTCTCTCTCTCTCTCTTTTATTTATTTCTCTATTTTTACACTCCAGATTTAACCCACCACCACCACCACCACCACCATCCAACTGGTCCACATCCCATACCTCCTCCCCAGCCCTGTCTTCACGAGGATGACCCTGCCACCCACCACCCACCCAAAAAGACCTGTAAACACTCTGGGGCCCCCAGCCTCTTGAAGGTTAGGTGTATCTTTTGCCTGAAGCCAGACGCAGCAGTCCTCTGCTTTATATGTGTTAGGGGCCTCATCAGCTGGTATATGCTGCCTGATTGGTGGTCCAGTGTTTGAGAGATCTCAGGGGTGCAGGATAATTGAGACTGCTGGTCCTCCTACAGATTCTCCTTTCTCCTCAGCTTCTTCCACCCTTTCTCTAATTCAATCACAGTGGTCAGGTACTTCTATCCATTAGTTGTGTGCAAATATCTGCATCTGACTCTTTCAGCTGCTTCTTGGGTCTTTCAGAGGGCAGTCATGATAGGTCTTTTTTGTGAGAGTTCTATAGCCTCAGTAATAGTGCCAGGACTTGGGAACTCCCCTTGAGATGGATGACACCTTGGGCCTGTGGCTGGACCTTCTTTACCTCAGGCTCCTCTCCATTTCCATCCTTGCAGTTCCTTCAGAGAGGAGCAAATATGGATCAGAGTGTTGACTGTGGGATGGCAACCCCCTCCGTCATTTTATGCCCAGTCTTCCTGCTGAAGGTGGGCTCTCTAAGTTCTCTCTCCCAAGATCCCTCCCTTTGAGTCCTGAGAGTCTTTCACCTCCCAAGTCTCTGGTGCATTCTTGAGGGTCTCCCAATCTCCTACCTCCCTAGGTTGTCTAGTTCCATTCTTTCTACTGGCCCTCAGATCTTCAGTTCTTTTCCCTCACCCAATACCAGATCAGGTTCTCCTCTCTCCCCTCCCACCCCTGTCCACTTTGCCTCCCAAGTCCCCCCTTCCCTCCCTCCCTCCCCCACTTGTGATTTCTTTCTTCTCTCTGCCAAGTGGGGCTGAGGAGTCCTGACTTGTGCCCTTCAGCTTGTTAACCTTTTTGAGTTCTGTGTACTATATCTTGGGTATTGGGTTCTCTCTCTCTCTCTCTCTCTCTCTCTCTCTCTCTCTCTCTCTCTCTCTCTCTCTCATTCTTTTTCATTTTTGGCTAATATCCACTTACTAGTGTGTGCATACCATGCATGTCCTTTTGGGTCTGAGTTACCTCACTCAGGATGATATTTTCTAGTTCCATCCATTAGCTGCAAAAGTCAGAATGTCCTCTTTCTTAATAGCTGAGTCATATTCCATTGTGAAAATGAACCACATTTTCTGTATCCATTCTTCTGTCATGGGACATCTGGGTTGTTTTCAGCTTCTGCCTATCACAAATCAGGCTAATATGAGCATATTGGAACAGGTGCTATTGTAGCAGGGTGGGGCATATTTTGGGTCTATTCCCAAGAGTGGTATTGCTGGATCTTCAGATAGATCTATTTCCAATTTTCTGAGGAACCTCCAAATTGATTTCCATAATGGTTGTACCAGTTTGTAATTCCACCAGCAATGGAGGAGTGTTCCTCTTTCTCCACATCCTCTCCAACATATATTGTCACCTGGGGTTTTGATTTTAGCCATTCTGATTGGTATAAGGTGAAATCTCAGGGACATTTTGATTTGCATTTCTCTAATCACTAAGGACTTTGAACATTTCTTTAGGTGCTTCTCCACCATTCGAGATTCCTCAGTTGTAAATTTTTGGTTTAGTTTTACACCCCAATTTTGATTGGGTTTTTTGACCTTTTGGTGGTTAGCTTCTTGAGTGTCTATCTCTCTATCTCTCTATCTCCCTATCTCTCTATCTCCCTATCTCTCTATCTCTCTATCTCTATCTCTATGTATGTATGTATATGTTGGATATTAGCCTTCTATCAGATGTGGGGGTAGTGAAGATTTTCCCATTCTGTAGGTAACTGATTTGTCTTATTTACTACACCCTTTGCCTTGCAGAAGCTTTCCAGTTTCACGATGTCCCACTTATCAATTCTTGATCTCAGAGCAAGAGCCATTGGAGTTCTGTTTAGGAAATTTCCCACTGTGCCAATGAGTTCAAGGCTCTCTCCCATTTTTTCTTCTATTAGATTCAGTATATCTGTTTTTATTTTGAGGTCCTTGATCCACTTGGACTTGAGCTTTGTACAGGTGACAAATATAGGTTTATTTTCATTCTTCTATATACAGACAGCCAGTTAGACAAGCACCATTTATTGAAGATGCTTTCTTTTTTTCTCATTGTATATTTTTGACGTCTTTATCAAAGTTCAAATGTCCATAAGTGTGTGGTTTTATTTCTGGGTCTTCAATTCTATTCCATTGATCAATGTGTCAGACTCTGTACCAGTACCATGTAGTTTTATCACTATTGCTCTGTAGTAAAGCTTGAGGTCAGGGATGGTGATTCTCCCAGCTGTTCTTTTATCATTAAGAACTGTTTTTGCAATTCTGTTTTTTGGTTTTTTTTTTTGTTTTGTTTTGTTTTTTTGCCTTTTCAGATGAATTTGAGAATTGCTCTTTCCATGTCTTTGAAGAATTGTGTTAGGATATTGATGGGGATTGAATTGAATCTTAGGTAGGATATTGGATTGAATTGCCTTAGGTAGGATAGCCATTTGTTCATTAATTTTGCCAATCCATGAGCATGGGAGATCTCTTCATTTTATGAGATTTTCTTTGATTTGTTTCTCAAGAGACAGGAAGTTACTGTCATATAGGTCTTTCAATTGTTTGGTTAGAGTTACCCCATGGTATTTTATATTATTTGTGGCTATTGTGAAAGGACTTGTTTCCCTAATTTTTTTCTCAGTCTGTTTATCATTTTTAAAAGGAAGATTACTGATTTATTTGAGTTAATTTTATATCCAGGTACCTTGCTGAAGTTGTTTATCAACTGGAGAAGTTTTCTGGTAGATTTTTTTGGGGTAGCTTATGTATACTATCATATCATATGGGAATAGTGATACCTTTATTGCTTCTTTGCTAAATTGTATCCCCTTGATCTCTCTTTGTTGTCTTATTCTTTTAGCGACCACTTCATGTACTATATTGAATGGATATGGGGAGAGTGAATATCCTTGTCTTCTCCCCGATTTTAGTGGGATTGCTTCAAGTATGTCTCCATCTAATTTGATATTGGCTGTTGGTTTGCTTTATATTGCTTTTATTATGTTTAGGTATGGGCCTTGAATTCCTGATCTCTCCAGTACTTTTAACATGAAGGTGTGTTGTATTTTGTCAAATGCTTTTTCTGCCTTTAAGGAGATGATCATGTGATTTTTTTGTCTTTGAGTTTTTTTATATAGTGGATTACATTAATGGATTTTCATATATTGAACTAACCTTGTATTTCTGGGGTGAATCCTGCTTCATCGTGGTGAATGATGGTTTGGATATGCTCTTTATTCGGTTTGCAAGAATCTTATTGAGTATTTTTGCATCAATATTCATAAGCAATATTGGTCTTAAGTTCTATTTTTTGGTTGGGTCATTGTGTGGTTTAGGTATTAGGGTAATTGTGGCTTCATAGACCCAGTTAGGTAGTACTCATTCTGTTTCCATTTTATGGAATAGTTTGAGGAATATTAGTATAACGATTTCTTCGAATGTCTGGTAGAATTCTGCACTAAATCCATCTGGCCCTGGACTTTTATTGGTTGTGAGACTTTTAATGACTTCTATTTCCCTGTGAGATATGGACCTTTGTAGTTAGTTTACCTGCTCTTGATTTAACTTTGGTATGTGGTATCTGTCTAGAAAACCATCCATTTCATCTAGATTTTCCAGCTTGGTTGACTATAGGTTTTATAGTAGCATCTGATGATTTTTTGAGTCTCCTCCTTTTCTGTTGTTATTTCTTCCTTTTCTTTTCTGATTTTGTTAATTTGGATACTGGCCCTGGGCCTTCCTTAGTCATGAGGAGTGGGCAGTGCTTGCTCGGTGAGGATTCTTCATTTTATATGGTCTGGGTACAGAGCTGCCCACATTTAGAGAAGGTCTCTCCACTTCAATTGACCCCTTAGTAGTCTCACAAAGGCAAACCTCAGAGCTAACTGATGGGCCTGTGCATGCCTGTGTGCAGCAATGTGTCCCTCCAGGCAATTACTGATGCTGATCAGGTTGACAATCAAAGCTAACCATCACAATGTATTTATTGGTCAAGGTATTTTGGTTTGTTCCAACAGTTTATTTTTGGAATATGTTGGGAGTCCTGTTCAGATGGTTAAGTTTTCCTGCTGATGGTTGGCTGTGAGAGCATTTGCTGTGTCTTGATGCTGCAGCGGAGAGTGCAATGACTCACTTATTGGCACTAGAGTTTGCTGTTCTCATTCTACTAGTAAAGCAATTTAAATCACTTCACATGATTTCAAGTGTAGGGAGGTCTGACCACTCCCATATGTCCAAGGGTAAGGGCCAGGACCATTGGGCAAACAGCAGTAGTTGTGCTGTGGAGAGATGATTGGAATGGTTTTCATCGCTTGTGGAACTAAACTATGCTAGAGAGTCTGTGACATCAGATACTGTTTTACTCAGCTTTTCACCATTCCTAGATTGGGCCAATTTAAGCAAACCGTGAAATAAGCCTTTGACTCACTTGCATATGGGCCTATGTTTCTGCTTATTTTCCTTTTCTGTTTTTAAACAGTAGTTGCAAAGTGAGTTGGACAATGTTTTCATTTATAACGAGTTAACATAAGCACCATTTTCCATCATCCTTAAGTGTTTAAATTTTGCCACATTGTATATCTCAGATGTTGAATTCTATTAATATAAATAATATAAAAGTATTTTGTGATATTAAAAGTTAATATAATCTTTTTTGTAGAGGTAGAATTCCATAACTACAGGCTAAATTATATTATAATACCAATGAAAATTCTTTTTCCAGATGTTACAAACCTGCCCCATCTGGGGTTGCTTATTCTTATTTTCTCTTTGAAAAAAAAAACATGATTATTTATAAATATTATCAATGTTGGAGATTCATATTGCACAGTATTTTTACAGAGGAAGTGTAATAAAGAAGAAGCTACAAATTTTAACTGAAAATCAAAATTTGCTCTGAGTGTAACACAACAGAGCTCTTAAACTGAAAGAAATGTTTAAGTGACTAAGAAATGAATGAAATTCTATTTTTAACCTCTTAAAACACTTTGAAATGTTCACACTGGCATTTCTATTGATGGTTGCTTTGATGACGTGCATTGAAACACTGACCAGAGTCCACAAGATGAAGAGATCTATGTGAGCTTCAAGTGGCCTCCCCAAAGGGGTGAAATAATTTTTTTAAAAAAACTATGACATTTAATTTTACCATTGCAATAGCATAGCGGCTAGTATAAAGCATGTATGTGAAGTATCCTACTTCATTAAAAACTTAAATAAACCTTTAATCAGTCCTTGAATTTTATGCTAACAAATAGTATTCTGAAGTTCATCATTTTACAAAATGAAACACTTATATATATTTTAATAAGTTTGGCCTTATATAGTTTTAACCACCAAAGGTTAAAATGATTACCTTTTCACATTGCATTTGAGTTTAAATTATAAAATACATAAAAATTAGGTGATATAGACTTTTAATCATGTCATAGGAAATTTGGAATGTGTATAAACAACATCTCCGTCATCAAGTAGTAATCTTAGTGATTTTCAGTCTCTTGAAACTTTCTTATTCAAGGAATTCTGTTACCTTGAAAGAATTATTGGAAGTATATGCAAGTAATATTTACAGTGTTTTTTTTTTTTTCAGAATCTTTTGATATGAAGGGTTTGAGAACTTTTTAAGGCAGTAGTTCTCAACCTGTGGGTCATGGCCCCTGTGGGGTCATGTATCAGATATCTGGCATATCACATATTTAGATGATAATTTATAACCGTAGCAAAATTATTATTATGAAGTAGCAATGAACTAACTTTATGATTGATGCTCACTACAGCATGAGGAACTGAATGAAAGGGTTCCAGCATTAGGTTATTTGAGGTCCACTGCCTTAAGGTAATAAGGAAATATTTTATACTTCTAAAGTTTTGTAACAGGTCTTTCGTACTTTGTGGGTTCCTTTTTCTTTCACCATTCTCTGCCTTCTTCTTCCACCCTCCCAACCTCCTAACTCTGGGTAGGAGAGAACAAAGGGATAGAGGAGGAATGGGGCAACCATTCTGTTAGATTATCTCCTCATCTTCTCTGTCAGGATATTTAATTCCTTCTCCTCATCTCTTTGTACATGACTACTTGACACACCAGAACAAACTGTAGCAAACGCCACTCAACTATTCGCTGGCCAACCAGCCCCATCTATTAAGGCTCAAGTCCTCATATGTCTTCTGAAATCTCCCCAGAATTGCAAACATCACACTTTCAGAAACTATCTGCAGCTGGTAAAATCATACTCCTGCTAAAACATGAGGCACATCATAGTCATCTTATGTGGACAGTCTGATGTAGCCCCATACCCTACACTTGAGAAATCACATATCTCATTATAATATATTCTTTATATGTTGTTATATGTGTTTATATTGAGGTGCTGGGTACTACTTAGAATGGTGGTTTATATTTAATTTATAGCCAGGTATTCAGGGTATACAAATCTTGTTCCTCTTAGACTTAGTCAATTTCATTGATTTGAGAAAGTGATTCAGATAGATATATTTGGGGTAGATATAAAGTAGATAGTGAATTTTAGTGATTTTATAGTTTTCTTGCATCTTAACCATTTGATTGGTTAGCACAGTGATTCTCAGCCCATCATGTATTTTCTTGGCTTGGAAGACTGGCCTGCATAAAGAGTCAATAAATGGTCATAGGAAGGGATAGATAGATGGACAGGTGACTTTATTAATTGGTGTAGGCAGTGGTAGATTGGCAAGTGTGTTGTATTATTGCTAAATCTGGAAGCGAGAGAAAAGGCAAAAGGCATTGACATTTTTTTCTATATATCAAGTGAATTTTATTTATATATCTTTAAAATTGGGACCATTTTTATGATGGTCGTGCATATTACAAAAAGGAAAAAATTGGGGGGATACTAATTGCCAATTTGACACTATGATATAAATTTGTCATGGCATTTGAGAAAAATGATAGCTATTGCCATTGTTGTGTATGACAGGCAGGAAAAACAAAAGACTGTTACTTGGCAACTCGCTGAAACAGTCATGATCCACACAGAGACATGGAGTCTCTAGGTTGGAAAAATATCTTAAAGGTAATCCAGTTCAAAATCCCGTTTCACAGATGGCCATCTAGCTTTGGTCTGACCATTTCTACACTGCTAAAGAGAGTTGCATAATTAAGAAGTCCTTAAATTCATAAAAAATTGGCTTTCTACAAATTCTACATCACTGATTAAATTCCAAGATATTTAAAAATGTTTTTTCTATACATTTAAAAAAAACTAATCATTTTATTTGTTTACATTCCAAATGTTATCCCCCATCCAGTTCTCCCCTCCAAGAACCCTCACCCCATCCTCCTCCTCTTTGCATCTAAGCGGGTGCTACCAACTCCCACCCCACCCCTCTAGCATCCCCCGTCTCTGGGGCATCAAGCCTTCACAGGACCAAGTGCCTTGCATACCTGTGGTGTCAGATATGTTCTTTACATCTTCCAGTGTAAAGAATATGGCGTACATTGGACCTGATAATGAGAGAATTGAGAATTATTTTTGGCCTGTTCTTAGTCAGTCTTTATAAAACATTATTGCATTTATACCCTGCCCTCATTTCTGTGTTTGAGTGTTTTTGCCAGTGTTCCTGTAGAGATTTAATGACAGTGGACAGGAATTGGTTCTCTCTCTTCTCCATATGGATTTCAGGGATCAAACCCAGGTTGTTATACATGGAGGCAAGTACATTAGCTACACAGCCACTTCATAGTTTACTCGATCAATATTTTATACTATGAGTTTAAGGTCCTTAAACATGAGACTATTAAACAAAGATCACAAAACGTATGTCGTGGCGATGCTATAGGTTCTCTGATATTTTTTCACTCGACAGATTTTAGTAAATTTATTCTTGTAATACAATTTTCTTTCTATTTCTTCATTTTTTGCCTGCTAGTGGTATAAACCGCAGTTAATGTTTAAGGTGTATATATTTTGTGTAAAGGGCTGGAGACACACATCTTTAACATACTATAGTGAAAATTTTTGTGTAGCTTCTTATGGGAAATAGTGCAGAATGTGGCTGATTCAGAGTTGGAGATAATAAGGACTTAACCTTCTTTTTTCTTCTTCTTATTTTGAGACTGGCTTTTTTCTATGTAGATCAAGCTGAATTTGAATTCAGTTTTCTGTCTGGCTCTTATTGAATACTGGAATGATAGGCATGTGTCACCACTGATCAGTGAAATTAACCTTCTAAAAGGTAAATATAAATCAACATGTTTCATTCCAAAAAGTATATGTTAGAATGCATTCATAATCGGCTTAGGTTGAAATATATCAATAACATTATGACTATAACAATCACCAGAATTCTATCATTAACT
>LR749828.1:889921-902421 GCA_902729485.2 Mus minutoides | reverse complement strand
GTGAAGACTCAAGTCTGATAAAAGCAGGCACAGTCCATTTCCGTTTGATTTTATGAAGTTTGAACAAATCTATTAACAGAATTGTATGGATTAGTTTTTACACGCTTGACACAAAATAATGGAAAGAACCAACCATTTGAGAAAATATCTCCATTGGCCAATAGGCAAGTCAATGGGGCATTGTCTTGATTATTGATTAATGTGAGAAGTTCCAGTGCACTGAGGGGAGTGCCACGCCTTGGGAGATAGTCCTAGGGCATATGAGAAAGCAAACTGGGCAAGCCACATAGAGCAAGCCAGGAAGGAGCACTCTACTTTCTTTGCTGTAGCTCTGGCCTTCAGGTTCCTGCTGGAGTACCTACCATGTCATCCTAGTGATGATAGGCTGTGATAGACCAGAGGATACCTTGCCCTTTTCAAGTTGCTTTTGGTCAGAAAACATTTCTGCAGTCAAAACTAAACTAATATAAGAATGAACAAACAAGTTTGATATCAAGAATAAACAGGTTTTCTTTTTAAAACATTGACTGATGACCATGTAAGAAAATACAGTGGAGAAATGTTTGTATATTTTCAGTTGAATATATTCAAATTTAGACTTAATGTCTCCCCCCCCCCCTTCTGCTAGTGTAACAGATTATAAAAACATATGCTTGGGAAACCTTGTTAGGTCTGGTAGCCTGCAAAATAATGAGATGATGTTTAAAGATACTCTAGGGTGCGAGGGATATGAATGTAAAATCATTACCGGGGAAGTGGGGAAAAGACTGTAATTTCAGAGGTAGAAAATGATACTTGTTTTTATATTACTTGTGGAGACATCTGGTATTTTTTGGTATATATTTAAGAAAACATATGTGTTCTTGAGTAAAAAGAAAGATCAAGATTATGTTTTGATGATAAATAAAACATTACTAGTTTGAATAAGAGTTAGTAGCAGAATATTTACATAAAAATTCTAAAGATTCAGAAGATAAAGTCCTGAGAAAGAGAAAATGGGAAACCATGTTTCATTTGAAGAGTACAAAAATAAATAGCAAATATTTTTTGAAACGTATAGCAGTGACTCTGAAAAAATTATTAGAATTCGAAACAGATTTTACATTTGAATCTCTGACATAACAAAGTTGCTAGTACATAGACTAGCTTATCCAACACTGATGCCAAAATTCTGTGGTCCAAAACACTTGTAAGTACTTTATATATCATTTCTTATAATTTGCTATATTTTAATTAGGAAATTAGTTGTAAAAGCTTTAAAAACTTGATTATTGCCTTTCTCTTTCATGTACACACACAAACATGATACCTACATTCTAGTCTCTCTTGAAAAGTTCACGATTACCATGACTAAATATTTATCCTTACATTCAGCAATGGCAGGAATCAAGTACCTTCTAAGAGCTGTTCTTCTAGTCTGTACCTCATAGAAAGCCTCACCTGAGCTGCTTTGTACTTCTCATTGTCTATTTATTGTGAAACCCTCAGAGGCTTCCTACCATTATAGTGATGTTTGCCCACAAAACTGGTCTTGCTTGCAACCATCTTTGTAAGTGGAAGAACCTGGGATTATCAACCAAAAACCAGAAAGCGATGCCTATCTTGCTCTTGTCCAAGG
The DNA here is from genome assembly GCA_902729485.2 of Mus minutoides. NCBI lineage: Eukaryota > Metazoa > Chordata > Mammalia > Rodentia > Muridae > Mus > Mus minutoides. The sequence continues at coordinate 900,803 of LR749828.1, read as the reverse complement.
TTTGCTCATGGTCTTCTGGTAATTTAACTCCTCTGTAGAGCTTACTCACCATGTGTCTCATTGGCTATAACTATTATCCAACTCAACTCTCAGACAGATGTTCACAGTGCTATGAATAAGACTCAGATGACTTAAGACTCTCAGAAGGGACTGAACAGGAAAGTGTGCATATTAGTCATTTTAAGTTGGTAGATCAGCACAGAGAGTCAAGCTCTGTGTTTATTTGTGGAAATTTTATCAGGCAGTTTTGCCCTGATGGTACAAAGTGTTTGAGATAAACATTTAGAAGGTTAAAATGGTCACAGTTCCAGTGGTTTCAATTTGCAATGCTTTTTATTGTTGTTGACGTTTATGTTCCCACATCATGGGGGAAGAGGTCTGTATATTTCATGGTTGCTAAAAATCAAAGAGTGTGTGGGGTACTCAATATCTCTATCACTGAGCACACTTTCAGTGATGTAATTTTTCCCATCAGGCTCTGCCTCTTAAAGATTCTACAACCTTCAAACACCACCACAGTCTGGAATCCAAAGCTCTGTACTCAAACATCTGCTTGAACCTATCAATGTCACTGTGATAGATTTATATATTATAATCTCCTTGCATATTTATATTCTTCACTCAAATCAGGGGATATTACAAAAACTAAAATGGAAAATAATTAGTTTATAAATAATCAAATGATAAAGAAATAATAATTTGTTATAGTTGGCATGAATACATGGCTATCCAAACTGGAAAAGTTTTAAGAATGAAAGGGATAGATATTCATAGCTGAGTTATGAATAGCTAAGTTATGAGCCACATCCATTGCAGGCAATAAAGAGCAAGTGGTCCAACTACCTATTGATCCAATATATTCAGGCTGACTGTGTGCCAGCCACTATAGTAAGGCCTTTTATCCTATCTTAATTTAATGTCTGTAGATGGTTGCAATAATTGTAATCATTTCATTATACAGAATGAATTTACTGACAAAGGTACTATATACAGTTTTGATGCAGTAAAAGGGACAAGTGCTTCCTAGAATTCCTGGGTGGCATTAACCTAACCCCAGTAATTGAGATGGAAAGATGCAGGTTCTTTGGGTAGTACCATCCCTTCACTGAGATCTTGAACTCTCAGTGGAGGAAGGTTGTTGAGCAGCAGCATACATCCATTGCTCTCCTCATCTGGAATGGGGATACCATGTGACCAACAGATCCAAGAACATGCCAATGCACATGATGATCTGTACCCTGAAACTGTGGGCAGAATAAAGCCTCTTTCCTTTAATCATTGTTATCAGTGTCTTTCAGTACAACAAAGAAAGAAACCACCTGAACTTAACTGTCTCTGACAGAACAGAATAAATAAAGTCCTCTAGAAAGAAAGCATAACACTAAATATAAAGCTGTGTCCTTGGGCATGCTGAAAAGACAAGGATGGACACACAGCTTTAAATGCAGAGGTTCTACATGGTAGAGTTGTCTGCAAACTAGGTTTTCAAGCAGTGTGGGAAAACACCACGGCCTTAGTTTGCAAAAACTCCAAAAGGATGTTAGCATATGTTGTGCTATGTGTTTTAGGATAAATGTTAGACTCTACTTGAATTTTCAAGCAACAGTTTGTTTTCTTTCTTTTTTAAAATTATTTGTTATTTGTGCGTGTGTGTGCCTGACTGTATATATGTGTATCACATGTGTGCAAAAGTCTGTAAAGGTCATGTCAGTTCCTCTGAAACTGGAGTTTACAGTTGGTTATGACCTGCCATGTAGGTGTTGGCAATGGAAACTCGGTCCTTTGAAAGAGCAGCAAGTACTCTTAACTGCTCAGTAATCTCCCTATCCCCCACATATAAAAATCATTTGTCTCATTTTATGTACATGAGTGCTTTGCTAGTTTGTACATGTGTGCACAATGTGCATGCCTAGTTTCTGCAGAGGTCAGAAGAAGCCACTGGATTCTCTGGGACAGGAGTTACAGATGATTAAGGGTGATGGGAACCAAATCTGAGTTTTCTTTAACACCACTGAGTGCTCTTAACCACTGAATCATCTCTCCAACAAACTTTATCTTTCCTCAAAGCAAGTTTGATTAAAAAGCAAAGTGCAATTTTTTGTGTGTGTGCACATAATTGTTTGTGCATGCAGGTGCATATGCTGTATGTGAAAGGTACTGCATTTTGGGTGTATATTTTGTATATGCACGTGTGCATGCCATGTGCATACCTGTATATGTTGTTTGCAAATAGCCAATGTGGTGTGTGTATGTGGCTTGGTTCTTTATAAATTTTCACATCTAAATGTAAATTTAGCTATACTCAGGCTTTGCCCTGTAAGGGCATGGCATACTCCTCTTACATGTCTGGTAGAAAGCATATACTAGCACAGGCATTTCTGGAAAGGACCTGTTAGACCAGGTTAACCAAAACCTGCTGAAAACATTCATCCTTTCACAGCTAAAAAGACTAAAAGAATGTGTACTAAGCTGCAGCTACAGAACCATTTTTTTCTCTTCTCAAAAGTGTAGAAAACTACCTGTTTTGAACAGCCACATGGATATGTTGATCTAGAAAGTGCATATCAGTAAGTCTTAATAAGAAGACTTTTAAATTAGACAAAGATTAATTGGATTTTCATAAAACAAAGCAGAAGAGCTTTTCTCTCACCCTAGAAATCTAATCATGACAATGTTTTCTCACATAATACTATTAAATCTTTAGTAATAAAATTTGTATTGTTACTCCTTCTGCAGATTATCTGAAGTTACACCAAGTCAGTGGGACAAGGAAAAGAAACAGTTTGTGATCATACAAATGTTTTTGAAGAGGTAGTTTTTCCTTTGCATAAAATTTAGTTTGTATTTACTCTGCTATTCATATTGATTTATATTACTTAAAATTTCCAAAACATAAGAAAGCCATGAATCTCTCATGTAATGTATTTAGTTTCTGAGTGCAAAAAAAAGTTTAAAGGGCTATCATACTACTTGGGCCAAACATCAATATTTTATTTTCAGGTTTGGCCTAAAGGTACATCTCTATATTGTAATATGAACTACTCGTAGACACTAAATGGTTTTTAAAGATAAGTCACCAGAAATAATCTGGCATCTAGTAAAAATTGAAGACATTTTCTTCATGTTTAATTTTAATGAATCAGAAAATTCTAGTTAGTAGACACCTTCATTTTAATAAAATTTGTATAATAGATTGAATTCTTTTAACCTAATGGATATTTGTGACACAAAAGGTCAAATATTCATATAGTAAGTCCCTCTATCTTTTAAAGAAATGACTGTGTATATCTTAACACCTAATAGATTTATTAAAGAATTATGATAAAATTAGACAGTATCTGCATAATGTATTCTAATTTGCTCAGGGTGCCTTGCATGAGCAGCCATTTTCTAAGCTTGGCTCCATTTAAAAATAAATTCTTCTATAAATTTCTTGCTCACTTATAAACCCGTTCTACATATTTCTGGTCTATCTTAGGCTTTTGAAATCATCTCTTTTATTACTGCATTAAAGTTTTTTAAAATGGATTTTCCTTTACACTTTTATAATCACCCTGTCATTCTTTAGCCTTGAGATGTTAAAATGAATGAGTAAAAATATTCAAAACCTAATTGTCTCAGCCAGTCCATCCAGAGTCATGGATTTGCAAAATTATGTCAGGCTTTTAAAAATACATTTTTGGAGGCTTTTCTAGTCATTTAGATTTTAATATTAATGTTCTCTTGTTCTGCTTCTTATCTGTGAAAATTAAAATGTATATAAATGTGCTTTTCTTTTAGTGGTGTTTAAGTACTTGGTTTTTATTGATTATGATGTTCGACAAGGCAGTTCCTACAATTCTGTTTACTTCAGCCCTAACACAATATAGATTAAAATTTCTATTCCCTTATAATAATAAAAAAAAGTTGGATGCATTTTATCATGATTGATTAAAAATATACTTTCTCCACAGATAAAACAAATAAGAGAATTCTGTTGAAGCTCGATCCTCATTTACTCTGTAAATAAAAGAATATTCCAGAGAAGGCAAGAGTGAAGCACAAATATTAAGACATCTAGACCCTGGGAGAGGACTAAAGTCTACCCCTCCACATGTAAGTCATTGTATTTCCATGCCTCATGGTATTGTTCTGCTCTGGTTTTATTAGTAGAGTGTAATATGTTGACAATATTGTTTGCACTAATTCCACAAATATGCAGCTGTTTGTTTAGTAATTTTAGCATTCTGAGTCATATTAATATTTACTAACTCAACCCAAGGTGATTCATTAGAATAATAATGTTCAATACAAGTTCTCATTGTACTTTCTCATGGAGAACTATTAAGGACTTGAGATTGTTCTGATATAAAATATATTATTTAATTGAATTTAATGTTAGCAGTAATGCCAATTATATTATTTTTGCTTCAAACTGTGTTTTTCCCTTTGTTATATTTCTCCATATCTGAGAACAAGACCACCACCTGGTAAGACAGTCATTTCTTTTTTTTTTTTTTTTTAACCTCCTCTCACATAGAGACTTGGATTGACACTGCTTCCTTAGACTACTATAAAAACTGTATCAATTATGTCAGCTTAGGATGGTGGAAATACCATTTCTTATCTTTTTAACATCTTTTTATTTTTCCTTTTATTGAAAATAGCTTTTTTTCTAATGTAATATATCCTGATGATAGTTACCCCTCACCAAACTCCTCCTAGTACTTTCCCATTTCACCTCTTATTGGATTCACCCCCTTTCTGTCTCTCATTAGAAAGCAAAAAGGCTTCTAAAGGATAATGAACTATATAATAAATTATAATAAGATAAACCTAAAACCAATATATTGTAACAGGACAAAACAAACAGGAAAAACAGCATAAGCAAAGCCATATGAAACATGTATAGATAGACTTAAGATCTACTTCTTTGCACACTTGGGAATTTCATAAAAAACACCAAACTGGAATCCTTGATATATATGCAAAAAATCTGTAGCATAAAACAGAGAAACAAACACACACAGTAAAAGTAATGTAAAATTGAAAAATAAATAAATAAATAGATAAATAAATAAATAAAAACAAATCATGGCATCTATTATGAGACAAAGACCTTTGAGTAGTATATATTTTTACAGTAGTTCAAGGAAACAATGTATTCAAAAAGAAAGATTTGTTCATTTTATTTATATGAGTACACTGTAGCTGTCTCCAGACACACCGGAAGAGGGTATCGAAGAGGGTTCAGATGGTTGTGAGCCACCATGAGGTTGCTGGGAATTGAACTCAGGAGCTCTGAAAGAGCAGTCAGTGCTCTTAAACACCAAGATGTCTCTCCAACCTCAGGATACCTTATCTTCGAGTTCATTTTCTGTTGGCCATCTAGTGCTGGGAGAGAAGCTTGCACTTAAGAGTAGTTTGTTTCCACAGAGAGTCTCCCGTGGAGAAAATTAATTCTTACTTGCACGTGGGTATCCATTGGAGATTGCTTGATGGTTTCAAGTTCTGTCATATGTGCACTCAGGCTTTCAGCTCTAGAACTCCAGTAGGTTCAAACCCATGTGCATTCATCCTCAGTCCCTACTAGCTCATATGTGCATTTACCCTGTTGACTTGAGGACCTTCGTTTTCATGGTATCTTCCAGTCCCTCTTTCTCTTAACATTCTATCTTCTCTTCACCAGCGTTCTCTGAAATTTGAGGGAAAGGACCTAATGGATACATCCTATTTAGGACTAAGTGTGTAAAGGTGTCTCATTTTCTGCATATCTGTCTGTAGGTCTCTGGATTTGTTTCTCATCTGCTGTGGGAGGAAGCTTCTTTGATGATGGTTGATCAAGGCTCTGAACTATGAATATAGCCAAGTGTCACCAGAGAGTCACTTTATTGCTGGTTTTTATTTTGTGTGTGTGTGTGTGTGTGTGTGTGTGTGTGTGTGTGTGTAATTTTATTTTGTTTCATTTTAGGACAGCAGATTTGTTTTTATTCTAGATAACTAAACTATTTAGTCTCCAATTCTTGATCACCTAGGCAGTGTCAGGTGTGGGTTCCATCTTGTGCAGTGAGCCTTCAGTCAAATCAAATATTGGTTGACTACTCCCATGGGCCTTGTGTTGTAGTTAAGACTTCAAGTACTGTATTAAATAGGTATGTGAGAGTGGACAACCTTGTCTAATTAATGATTTTAGTGGAATAGTTTCTCTTTATTTAAGTTAATTTTAGCTATGGGCTTCTTTAAACTGCCTTTATTATGTATAGGAATGTTCTTTGTGCTCTTAATCTCTACAGGATATTTTTCAGGAAGGGGTATTGGATTTTGAAATGGTCATGCAATAGTTTTCTCAGTTTGTTTATAGGGTAGATTACATCCATTGATTTCTATGTATTGAATCATCCCTGCATCTCTGGTATGAAGGCTACTTGGTCATTTGGGGAAACCTTTTTATGTATTCTTGTACCCATTTTATTTTCATATATATATATATATACATACATATATATATATATATATATATATATATATATGAGAAAATTGGAATCTATTTTGATGGTGTAATCTCTAATTTTCTTTGTGTTTTTATTTGTGTCTTTATTTGTTTTTAGTATCAGGGTAACTGTGGCCTCATATAATGAATTGTATTGCTCCCTGTGTTTTTATTTTGTGGAATAATTTGAGAAGCATTGGCATTAATTATTTGAAAGTTTGGTACAACTTTGTGCTAAAACATTCTGGACTTTTTCAGATTGGGATGCTTAATGATTCTTCTGTTTCACTATAAATATGTTTAAACTATTTATAAGTTCTTGATTTAACCTTGATAACTTTGACAAGAGATTTAACTATTTTTTTCAAGTTGATGGAGCACAGATTTTTAAAGTTTTTCCTTATAATTCTCTGGATTTTACTGGTGTCTGCCATTATAGTCCCTTTTCATTTCTAATTTTATTAATTTTGATATCCTTTCTCCAATTTACAGTTGATTTGGATAATGATTTGTAAAATTTCTTAAAGAAGCAACTTTTTGATTTATTGATTCTCTGTATTATTTTTGTTGCTCTTTCTGTTTTATTGATTCAGGATTGAGATTGATTATTTATTGATTATAATTGCCATGCAATGATTTGATTGTGATTTCTTCTTTTTTTGAGTAGAGCTTTTAGGTGTGTTGTTTAGATAGTAGTATGTGATCTCTCTTTTTTTTGAATGTAGGTATTTAGTGCTATGATTTTGTCTCTTTAAAAAATTTTTTTTTTTTTTTTTTTTTTTTTTTTTTTTTTTTAAAATTTTTTTTTTTTTTTTTTTTTTTTTTTTGGCTTTTTCGAGACAGGGTTTCTCTGTGTAGCCCTGGCTGTCCTGGAACTCACTCTGTAGACCAGGCTGGCCTTGAACTCAGAAATCCACCTGCCTCTGCCTCCCGAGTGCTGGGATTAAAGGCGTGCGCCACCACGCCCAGCTTAGTGGGGGGCTGGTGAGATGGCTCAGCGGGTAAGAGCACCCGACTGCTCTTCCGAAGGTGATAAGTTCAAATCCCAGCAACCACATGGTGGCTCACAACCATCCTTAATGAGATCTGGCGCCCTCTTCTGGAATGCCTGAAGACAGCTACAGTGTACTTACATATAATAAATAAAATAAAATTTCTTTTAAAAAAATTGCCTTTAATGTATTCATATATTTAGATATATTGGGTAGTAACTTTCATTCAATTCTGTAAAGTCTTCAATTTCTTTCTTAATTTCTATTCTCAGCCATTTTTTTTCTTTTTTTTCTCTTTATTAGATATTTTCTTCATTTACATTTCACATGTTATCCAGAAATTTTCCCTTACCCTCCCGCGTCCCCCGCCCTGCTCCCCTACCCACCCCCTCCCACGTAATGGCCCTGGCATTCCCCTGTTCTGGGGCATATAGAGTCTGTATGACCAAGGGGCCTCTCCTCCCAATGATGGCCAACTAGGCCATCTTCTTCCATATATGCAGCTAGAGACATGAGCGCAGGGGGAACTAGTTAGTTCATGTTATTCTTCCACCTAGAGGGTNGGTCCATCCTTTTGATTCAGCTTCACACATGATCTCTGTAACTCCTTCAGTGTGTGCTTTGTTCTTGATTCTAGGAAGGGGCACTGAGACCACATTTTGAACTTCATTCTTCTTGAGATTCATGTGTTTAGTAAGTTGTATCCTGGGTAGTCTAGGCTTCTGGGCTAGTATCCACATATCAGTGAGTACATGTTATGTGCGTTCTTTCGTGATTGGGTTATTTTTCATTCATTAGTGAGTTGTTCAGTTTCCACGAGCTCCTAAGCTTTCTGTTGGTACTGTTGTTGATTTTCTGTTTTAATCTGATATGATGCATAGAATCATTTTTATTTTATTGCATTTGTTGAGACATGCTTGTGTCTGAGTGTGTGGTTATTTTGTATAAAGTTCCACTAGGTGCTGAGAAGAAGGTGTATTCTTTTGTGTTTTTGGTGAAATGTTATTCAAATATATGCTAGGTCCATTTGGATTATGATGCCATTTAACTCCAGTATTTCTCTGTTTAGTTTCTGTCTAGATGACCTGTCTGTTGGTGAGAGCCGGTTATTGACATTTCCCACTATTAGTATTTGAGGGTCAATATGTGATTTAAGCTGCAGTACTGTGTTTGTTTGTTTGTTTGTTTTTCTCAAACTGTGGTATCCCTGAGTTAGGGATATAGATAATATTTAAATGTCATCCTGGTGGGATTTTTCTTTAATGAGTAGGAAGTATCCTTCCCTATTGTCTGATTTGTTTTGGCTTGATGTTTATTTTGTCAGATATCAGATATTTACTTCAAATTTCTTTTCCAATAACTTTCTTGATCTGAGGTTGTGTCTATCCTTGACATTAAGCTTTTACTTGATTGGAGCAGAATGAAAAACATATATAAACATGAAAATTTAGTTGCTGTCCAGAAACTGGTAGATGGAAAATTCTTAAAGCCACTACTTAAGATGTAAAAGGGTTTTTAAATCTATTGTTCCAGTAGCATCACTCATTCCTTGGTGTCAGATTGATGGCACATCGGAAGACATCATTCACAGAAAGCTTTGGTAATACTCTATGCGAATGTAGTAGCATTGAGTAAAGTAAAGAAACAGCAACATGCTTCAACCTGAGAACTGAATGTTGAACTCATAACCCAGAAACTAATGGCACCGTTTCTTTTTTTAAATGTAAAATTCCCAATTAAACTTTCTATTTTATGAATGCAAGAAGTGATCACAACAAAAGGTAGAGTAGTTATTTCATTTTAGATAGGTGGTAAATTGAAGTAGGCACTACAGAAACTTCTGCTACACTGCAATCATTCATTTCATGTACCAAATTGGTACTTGCACACATGTTGCTTTATGGATAACAATTGATGACATGTTTTATGCATTTCTGATAACATCAAACACATATAAGGATGCCTACTCTCTACATTCCTGTTCAACATCATATTAGAAACTGAAAGGTAAGCACAGAGGAAAAAGAAATGACAGACTTTCAGATTTGGAAGGAAGGTAAACAACACATAACACTGGCCACAGAAGACATGATTGTTTGTAGAGTGGGCTGCAAAGACTCATCACTACCAAGAAGATATTGATACTGAAAAATAATTATAGAAAGATTCTCTCTAATTGTCATAAATCTCCATTTTTTTAACATTTTTGAGTGTGAATTGGCAATGTCTTTTTGGTACTCACCTATACAACGTTTGAGAAAGAATGTCGTGTTTTTGTTTTTGTTTTTGTTTTGTTTTTGGTTTTTCGAGACAGGGTTTCTCTGTGTAGGTCAGGTTGTCCTGGAACTCACTCTGTAGACCAGGCTGGCCTCGAACTCAGAAATCTTCCTACCTCTGCCTCTGCCTCTCAAGTTCTGTGATTAAAGGCATGTGCCACCACTGGCTGGCAAGATAGGATGTCTTGTGTGTATATTTGGAAACCATGTCACCAGACCTGAAAGATTTTGAGGATTCTTTTTGCTCTGTCTCAGATAGGTGCCTCTGGAATAACAGATATGTGATACCACATTCTGCTTTTTTTGGTTCTGAAGATCCAAGTTTTGTTCTTGTGTTTAGGCATCAAGTGCTTTGTCACTGAGCCATATCTCCACCCACCATGATTTCTCTGGTGAAGAGTGAGAAATTGATCCTTCAGTTTACATGTAATGGCAAAATAGTCAACATGTTTAACAGAGTTCCTAAGAAGAATGACTCCATAATTCAAATGCAAGACAAGATAAATCTGGAGTAATCAGTAAAACACCTCATTGTTTAAAGAATATATATACCACAGAAATAAAACAGCCAATTCTGAAATAGATTCAAACCAAATCTTTCTTAAGGGAGTAAAGGCATTTCAGAAGGGTAGACTTTTCAATAAATCGTTTTCAACAGCCATATAACATTTCTAAATCAGATCTAGACACAACATTTCCCTCTACAAAATAAGCCAAAGATTGGATTAACAAACTAGAAGAAAACAAAGAGAAGTTATAAATATTCTTAACTTTGGTGAAGATGTTTTAGATATGCACCAAAAGTGGTTTTATGAGGAAAAAAAAAAACATGCTATGTGATTACCAGAATGAGGATAGGCTACAGACTGAGAGAACATTGTAAATAATTTCTGATAAGTAACTTAAGTAACTTAACCTTGAAAAGGTTGTAACTTAAGTAACAACCTTGGTACATTTACACAATGGAGTACTACTCAGCTATTAGAAACAATGAATATATGAAATTCCTAGGCAAATGGATGGATCTGGAGGGTGTCATCCTGAGTGAGGTAACCCAATCAGAAAAGAACTCACATAACATGTACTCACTGATATGTGGATACTAGCCCAGAAGCCTAGACTACCCAAGATACAACTTACTAAAC